>RJWM01026749.1:0-27671 GCA_004363535.1 Dasyprocta punctata
TGCTAGCTTCTGTGCTGTGAGATAAGGATACAATGACACATGTCCCCTAAAATCTCATCTGAAAGACAGATGTTAACCTAATTCTCAAAAAAGTAAAGATCATCTTTACAACTGCAATGCATATTACACAAGAAAAGTACACGAAGTTATGAGTGTTTATAATAGGACAGGTTGACTGTGGTGAGATCTGGGAAAGTGATGACAAAATTTAGTTGAAATCTGAAAAATGAAGAGAATTTCATCCTTGAGGTGTTCTCTACAAAGATAGAAGAGCACATTTAAAGGGTCTGTAACAAGGAGGAACATTACCTGTTGAAGGCTTTGACATAGGCCAGCATGACTGGAGTACAGAGATAGGAGAGAAGGCTGGGAAAGATGTTCAGAGAGAGAGTTAGGGCAGACTTTCTGACAAAGCTCAGGATCTTGGTTATTACCATCATTACAAAAGTAATTCTTGAAATACAGATAATGGAAGATAATAAGATTGGCTTTGGGATCCAAAATGATCTTTCTGGCCACCTTGTGAAGGATGGTTTAGAAAAGTAGCATGTTTAAAGAAGGACAAGCTGCTATGATCAAAATGTAGTATGCCCTCAAAACGTTCATATGTTGGAGGCTTGGTCTTCAGTGTGGTGGTGTTGAAATGGTGGGTCCTTTAAGAGGTGAGATTCATTGGGATTTGGTTAGTTCATTTAGGGTATGCCCTAGGAAAAAATTAAGATAGTTCTCCGGGGACGTGAATTAGTTCTTCTGGTGGTTAATCTCAATTGTCAATTTGACTGGCTTACAAAACACTAAGGAATTTAGGAAAGTCCACTTCTGGGTGTTTCTGAGTAGGTCATGAAGGCATAACTGTAGGTATTATACCTGGTGACTTTATCTCCAGCATCTTTCCTCTTCTCCACTTCCTGAACACATTGAGCTAAGAATTTTTGCTCCACTGAGCCCTTCCACCGTATATTTCTGCCTTGGAACCAGTCAACCATGGACTGAATACCTTGTAACTTTGAACCAAACTAACTTCTCCTTCTTAAACTGTGGATGTCAGGTACTATGTATGTTCCAGTGATGGGGAAGTTGACTAATATAGCTTTCCTGAGAGTGAGTTATAAGAGCAGTCTGGACCCTTGAACTGCTTCTAGCTTCCTGCCTTAACATATGATCTCTCTCACACACAATAGCTACTGCCACTGTGGCAGTCTCTGGGGAAGGCTATGCAGTAAAGCAGCCACAGGGGTCCTTACCAGAACCAGCACTATGCTGGCTGGACATTCACCCTTTAAAACTGTAAGCTAACAGAACCTCTTTTTTTAATAGTTACACATCCTCAAGTATCTCATGATAGTGATGAAAAACTGACTAATACACTAGATAAGATGTTACTGTTGAAGTTCTGACAGTGTCTATTTTCTGGTGGTGATGGTGATGGTGGTACAGATGGGTGAGATTGGACACATTCAATAGGGAAGGTTTGATGTCTCTCTCTGAATGAGTGGAGAGGTGGGCAACAATGAGAGTGAATCAGATTTTGGACAAAGACCATGAGTTTGGTTTGGACATGGGGAGTTTGAGGCTCCTGGACTACCACACTCTTTCAAACTTTCATTCTCCTAAAATGTTATCTCTTCTCCAGTTTCTAGCAGGAGAAATTCCTATTCATCCATGGAAGCTCAGCGCAGCTAACACTATCCTTTACTACCTCCCATAGACAGACTTCATTATTTTTATGTTTTAGCTCTCTATCCAGGACATACTCCTCCACGGCAGAGAATTGCAATACTCTATTTACAACTTTGTGTTCACTACTAAGCTGTTAGCTCCCTAGGTGAAGGACTGTGAATCCATCTTTGCACTTTCAGCCCCAGCACAGTAAGACCTTATAATAGCTGATCTACAGATAATTGAGGAATTGAAGTGCATACATGAAAAAAACAGTTAAGATTTCTATTGTGTCTTTCTCCTGGAGCTCAGGAAGCTACAGAACAGGTATAAATACATGTTTGTAATTAGAAGATGAGCCACTGCAGGTAGATGGTGAATGATGGGAGTAGAATAAGAGGTATTTGCCTTTTACTGTGTCATTTAATTAGTTAGGAATATATATGGTCACAAGATAAGAAACCCCAATCTCAATGGCTTAAACAAACAAGAGCTATTCTCTCACATAATGAGTAGTTCAGAGGTGGACAGTTGTTGACTTCAGTTCAGGTGCCTAGCAATACCATTCTGACTCCATTTCCCACTGTGTTGTCCTCAACTATTGGACCTTGGACCTTATACTCACTATGTCTGGGTTGCAATCTGGTTGTAGCACCACTAGGGATCTCTTCATTTGATGCATAAAGACAGTGAGAAATAGAAAGGCAAAAGATTTTTTGAACTCCTCCCCTAACTGAAGTCGTTTTCAACTCATTGGTCAGAACTTGCCATGACTTTCTTAGCTGTAAGAAAGACTGGACAATCTGGAATGGGGCTGTCATGGTGGTCTTGGGTCCACCATGATTCTGTGTTCTGTTCCCAGGAAGAACCAGAGAGTGGAGTGGCTTTTGGGACGATGACTCACAGGGCTGCCACTGAACGAATGTCATCCACCTAGAAGAGCTAGTTCCTTCTAGACAGTATACACATTCTTGGGGTGCTGGATGAGAATGAATCCTCTGTAATGTCCCCAGAAAAGAGGTGCTAATGGCAAGGATACCAGTCGTGCATGAGTGACACTGGGCCTGAATGTAAGGCCTCATGAAGCATTCAGCTCCAGATGTCCCAATCTTCCAGATTCTTCATTTACTACCTTCACAGCCTTTCAAACTAGGCATTAAAAAACAACAGTGAATTACTTGATCCACACCAGCATCCATCCTTCTTGTAAGATAGATGATAGCCTTCCCATCCAACCTGCTCGTGCTTGGGCTGCTGTCTCTCCAGGCCCACAGAAATGCCTTATCTGAAAATTCATCCATTCATTCTTTTTGAATTGAAACAGTAGTAGTTAAGTATTTAATGAGAGTGGCCATTGGAAGTTTCTAGATAATATTGCAGATTTTATTTTTAATAGCAGTAATAAAAATGGCTTATGACTTTCAGGTTTGGAAGACATTCTTCAGGTTTCAAGTGCACTGTTATTTATTATGGTCCTAAAGAGGACAGGGCAGGAGGAACACAGAACCAGTGGAGGAAACAAGCACTTCTTCAGTTTCCACCATCCACCCACACACCCTTTTTCACCTAAATCCAAAGAGAAAACCATGTTCTTGACAACATAGGGGTGAAAGACAGCCTGAGAGTACTATTAAGCTTTGCTATAAACATAAGCCTACACACTGTCGGGCTATAAACACAACTAATTAAGAAAGCAGCTGAAGGTTGCTTGGGGAACTTACTTTGAGAGCAGCTGCTACAAAATCTAAACCTGGAGATAGGTTACAATTCATATATGAGATCCCCTCTGCTGGCACTGACTGTTCCTTCCCGTGGTCCCATGCCCTCCTACCAGCCTCCTGGAACACCAAGCACAGGTCTCTCCTCCACTCCAGGCCCTGCCTCCCTCACCAGCACACCCTGGGACCCCAAAGAGCCTCTGGCTCATAGATACTCAAAGACTGAAAGAGGTAGTCAAGAGTTCAAGAATACACTTTTCATTTGATTGTAACCATCCTAATGGAAGGAACTGACACCCATGGGAGAGAGCCCATTCTATTTCTGACCAAGAATATTTAGGTGGAGTATGATCAAAGAATCCTTCCAAGATCAAGGAACCTGAAAGAGTGGGGCTCAAGCAGCCTTTTTAGCTGCTGCATCAGCCAGTTGATTACATTTAGACACTTCGTCAATTTCTTTTTGGTGTCCTCTACAGTAAATTATTGCCATTTTGGAGGGTACATAGATGGATAATAAAAGATCATCTGTTTATGTTACTTAATGGGAGATCCATTGGCTGTCAGATAATTTCTCTCTCTCCACATGGCCACGTGGCATGCAATACTACCAAAGCATATCTCGAATCAGTATAAAGACTGACTTTTTATCCTGGTCAAAGCTATGAGCTACACTAGCTGAGCACTAGTTCTAGGTGCAAGTGAGGAACTTTCAAGAGTCTGATATAAAGTCATCACTGCATACCCTGCCTTTCTTGCCCCATCTTCCATGAAGAAGTTGTCCTCACAGAAGAGAGTCAAAGCAGGGTCAGTGATGGGTGTGTCTAACAAGTCTTCTCTGGCTGTGTATATGTGGAGAATTACATGCTTGCAGTCATATCTATCAGCCTCAATTTCCTCTTTTTCTGGCAAAAAGGTGGCAGGGTTTAACGAGGAACTTATCTTTATTTGAATGGCCTGTTCTTCTAGAAGTAGAACCTGGTGTTTAAGAAGTTGGTTGTCTGATAGACATAGACTCTCTTTGGAAAAAAGAAATCCTACCACATTTGTGAGGCATATATACAATAAGATCTTTGCCTAAAGTCAGCTTGGATGCCTCTGGCACTAAGAGAGCTACAGCTGCCACAGTTCTAAGGCAAGCAGGCCATCCCTTTGCTACAATGTCTAATTCATGACTCAGATACCCTATAGGCTGCTGAGCAGGTCCCCAATCCTGGAAAAGCACTCCCAAAGCCATGCCTCATCTCTCCTCGACATATAAGTTGAAATAGTGTCCTGTGGGTAGGCTCAGAGCTGGGACAGTTAGAAGCACTTGTTTAAGTTTCTGGAATGCAGTTTGAGAATCACGTTCCCAGGTTAAAATATGGGTACCTGCCTTTTGGGGCTCTTTTACAAGTTGACCGAAGAGTCATGCAATCTTCCCATATCCTGGTATCCAAAGGCGACAAAAGCCTCTAATCCCTAGGAATTCCCTCAGCTCTTTCAGAGTCTTGGGCTGTGGGAAGGAAAGAATTGATTTAATTGGTTTAATTCTTTCTTTCCCTAGCCTTTGGGTTCCCTTGGGTACGATGAAGCCTAAATATTTTACCTCAAGACTGCAAAGTTGTGCTTGAGATTTAGAAACCTTGTAAGCTCTGTCTGGTAGAAATTTAGCAGAGCACAAGTGCCTTGGCTACAGAGCTCTTCTGAGGGGGCACATAACAGTATATCATCTACATATTGTAAGACCATGACCTGGGAAAACTCAAAACATGTCCAAAATGATGTGGACTATTCCTGAACCCTTGGGGAAGCATTGTCCATATCAGTTGAGAGGCCCAGTGACAAGGATTTTCAAAAGCAACAAAACACTGGAAATCTGTAGATAAAGGAATACAAAGAAGGCATCTTTTAAATCTAATCCTGAAAATCAACTGGCATCTTCCAGGTTCTGAAAAAGGAGAGTGCATGGGTTAGGTACCACTGGGTGAATTGACACTACTGCCTCATTTATCAATCTAAGGTCCTGTACTAACCTCCATTCTCCATTGGGTTTTTTAATTCCCAAGATCAGAGTGTTTCATGGGCTGTCGCAGGGCTCAAGTAAACTTTATGCCCTTAGGTCATCAATTAAAGGCAATAACCCTCTCTTAACTTCGGGTTTTAAAGGATATTGTCTCTGGTGAGGAAACAGTACAATCTCTGAGATGTATTTCTGCTGCAGCAACTCATATTGCCCTACCTATTTTGCCTTAAATTATCCATACTTAAGGATTTATTTCTGTCTCCACAAGGGAAAGGCCGCATACCTGAGGTGGTGCATAAATATTACAGTATTTAAACAAGATAAAATGTCTCTCCCCAAGAGGGGAACTGGACTCTCAGGTATAGTCAAAAAGGAATGTGTAAAAAGAAAGCTATCCCAGTTGCAGTCTAAGGGTTGTGAAAAAGAGTGAATTACCTCCTCTCCAGTGACTCCTTTCACAGAGGTAAGAGCCTGAAGGAAGGCCAGGATTGAAAAGGACTAAGAGACATGTGCCAGTTTTCAGCAATAGATGGGCTTCTTTTCCCTCTATAGTCATGATTGTCCAGGGCCCCTCTGTGGAGATGACAGTTGGCCAGAGGGAGAAGGCAGAGAGTGCCCCAGGGCCTTTCAGTCTTGCTGGACCAACTGGTAGGATACGTCTGAACTCTGGGGTCTTCGCGTCAAAAGCAGTCCAACCTCTACTGGTCAGGAGAGATATAAGGGTCTGAACTTCAACTGTGATAGGGATTTTCTGGCCATACCAAGTTCTTCCTGCTCCTCAAGCTTCTTGTTTTCGCAGCCCTTCAGACCCACCTAAAATCGCCCATCTCCCTACGACTGAAGGCGGGCTTGCCCTTCAGTCCTTCAGTTCTCCTGAGTGACATCAACTCCTGGAGAAACTTCTAACCTGCCCTCCATGTCTGGATGGGGTGATTCTTCTTTGTGTCCTCACGAGACCTAAGAACCCTCCTACACACACACACACACACACACACACACACACACACACACACGATTCTGTGTTTCAATCGCACATGGGTTGGCTTCCCTTTTCTAGACCATGAATTCCACTAGGGCAAGAGGTTATCTTGTGCTCTCTTTTGTTCCTGCTGGAGCTTAGAAAGGGCTCAGGAAATTTTGGAATGAATTACAAGAGTGGTGTCCCCAGAGTGACTGAGCTGGGTCATAGGTCGCCCGCACAACAGCCCCTATCTGGGGATCTCTAGCCCTGGGTCCCAGGACTCTGTACCTGGGAGGCGCATCGCGCTCTGGGCCCGCCTCCTGGGTGCCAGAGCGACCCCGCCTTTCCAGGCAGCGTCCCTGATCTGGAGGCGGCTGCGGCGGCCGCGGCACCCCGGCTGAAGCAGGCGAGCAGGTGGGGGCGAAGGCCCCGCCTCCGCGTCCCGGCAACACCAGAGCCGGGCCGGCGCGAGCAGGGCGCACAGAGCGCCGCACAGACCGCAGCACTGAGCGCAGCGGCTGCACCGGCGCCACCTCAGAGCACGGGCGCTGCAGGACGGAGTCCGAAACCGGCAGGCAGCGGCGGGGACGTAGGCGGGAGCTCGAGTCCAGTCCGGCCCAGCACCACCAGCGGCAGGTAGCTGCTCCGCGCGCGTGTGCGGGTCTGTGCCCTGTGGGGAAAGGGTGGTGTCGTGGCCGTCGCTCAGGCCAGTCCCAGGCATAGTGGCCTCAGGCGGAGGCAGAGGTGCTGCGCGCCTGCCAGGGCCCAAGAGACCCCCTCCAGGCGGCAGCCCAGGCACCGCCACTCTGTCTACCTTGCCGCCCGGCCCGGCCAGAGAGGGACCACGGTAGGAACGAGGTCCCCGCGGGATTGCTGGTGACTTCCCGGGACCGGACTCTTCAGTGACAGCTCCTGGTGCCAAGGCCTCCTCGGCCTGGTCCTTCGCGAAGCTCTGCTTCCCTCACCCCGGAACAAAAGGCTGGGGTCTCCCTGGGGTGGGGGCTGTCGCGGGAAGGCTGGAGCTAGGGAATTACAGCGCCAGGGGTGCCTTTGGAAATACAGACGCAGCCTCCGTGAGAAAGTCAACTCCAGAGATGAGAAGTGACTTGCCCAAGGTCACACAGCTCCTGGTGACAGGGATGGGGGAGGGGGAACGGGCCAGGTTGCAGAGTACAGATGTCCTGACTCCCCTTCCGGGCCTCATCTCTAAAGCCCCTGTAGTAAGTAGTCAGATTGCTCAAGCAGTCATCTGGCCACAGAGGGGCTTTGAAGTCCTTTGGTTGGGGAGAAGGTGCCAAAGACACCCCCGCCCAATCTACCCGGAGTGGGTTAGGACGCCCCTCCAACAGGCATCTCTGCGGAAGCTAGCCGGTCCCCGTGGGCTGGCAGGCACCGGCTCTTAGGAACAGCGCCTTCTGACGTGGCGTGCCCGTGGCGTGGGTGAGCCTGAACCCGGCGTGGCGCGGTGTGGGAACTCACTGTGCACGCTCCCAGGACAGAAGTTTTTCAGGGAAAGGCTGGGAGAGCATCCCCAGGCGCGCTGGGCAGACTGGCAGCAGCCCTGTTTGCAGACCGGCTGCCTTTGGAAGGAAAGTTACTCTGCAGCAGGAAGTTGAGCTGTCACTTTGCCTTTCTGTGCCTCAGGTCCTTGGCTGTCAAGGAGGGCCTTTGTTTGCCTGTGCTCTGTCTGATTTAGAAAGTTTATGCTCCTCAGTCTTCTTGCCAAAGTCCTTCATCACTTCAGAGGGAAGACTGAGGTACAGATCCTGTGTCATTTATCACTGAGACTGCAGCCTTCTCTTAAAACCAAACAAAACTCTAGCCAGGGGACTGGAGGTCACAAGAGGCCCTGCCTTGAGCCGTGTAGTGACCTGGACAGGGCAGGAGGGAGGCTGCAGGTGCTGGAAGTCGCCCCACCTTGACTTAAGCAGTGGTCACATAGGAATGCATATGCAAATTTATGAACTCATGCCCTTGAGACTTGTGAACTTGATTTACGTAAGTTTTACTTTAATAAAAAAAGTAAATAAAAATTTAATGCTAAAATACACTCTCTGTGGTAGCACACAGATTGCTGCAGTTTTCCAGCTAATGTATTTTAGAGATATGTTTAAAAACCACAGAAACCAATGCAGGGAAAAAGGGGAGACCAGGGGAGCAAAATAAAGTTCAGAAATAACGGGAAATGGCACATCCACTTTGCAAAGTACCTGTTCATCTGTTACCTTGTATAATTCACAGCAGTTTTTTTTTAAAGGAAGGTGCTATTATTGTGCCTTTTCTACAGATGAGAACATAAAAAGTAACAGAGATTAAGTGACTTGCTCAGGAATTCTGAGAATAAGAACCCAGGAACATGGAGTTAAATTCTAGACATGCATCATAAACAGACAATTTGGGGGCACCCCAAACAGGGCAGAATATTAGGGTGACAGACTTGTAGGCTGGTTTACAAAGGCGGTAAGCCTGCTAGGTCCCTCTCTCTTGTTTCTCCCATGAGTCTGTTTCCATGAGATTGTGGCTGTGACATTGTGTTACATTAAGTTCGCCAGCAGCAGAAGGGATGGAGGAAGTGTATCTAAGAACATACAGTTTTAGGAACAAGATAGAGCCAGCTGGTCCAGCCTGGCAACGCTCTTATTTAGGAGATGTATTGTTCAGAAACTTTATAGTACAGGTTGTGATTTTTGCCATCACTCCAGCACACAGAGAATCAATAATAGAACCTAGAAAAGATGTGGGAAACAAAAATGGGATTAATAATTAAAGAGAACATAAGGAGGACCAGTCAGTTTTTCTTGTATTCCAGAATTTATAAATATAATGTTTATTAATGCTAATGCTTAAAAAAAACCCTACAAAAATAACTAGGCAGAAGACAGAAAATTTGTTTTCTAGCAAATATATGCATATACATGTGTGTGTGTGTGTGTGTGTGTGTGTGTGTATAAAACTTAATGGTACAGTAAGATTATGTCTAGGGAGAAATCTGTCCAAATATGTATTGTAGTGATTTTATACTTCTGCCTAAAATTTAGAACTTAGCAAATAGAAACATGTTTGTTTTACCAGAGTTAGTATTAGCCTAATTTTTGGAATTATGAGGATTTGATGTAGATACTGGGTTGAGTGGGGGCAACTGTGAAGGTATCTCTCGGTGACTTCCCTCAGCCAAGTGCCATCAAGTGTGATTATGCATCACAAAGTTATCTTTAGGCAAGTTTTGCCTTGTCACAGTAGTGTTCCTGCCATCTGGCTGCTGGAATATTTAGAAAGGAGCCATAATATTTGACTGACTTTACTGATAGCATGACAAAACAAACTTGAAGAGGGAACTATCAAATAAGAGTGATATTTGGTGAGAAAATGATTAATTACTTCTTCCTTTGCCACTGCACAGAACCAATGAGACATGTGCTTTTCAGCTGATGCAAAGCAGATGCAGCGCATGAGGAATTGTGTAGTGAACTGCAGGGTTCAAGTGCCAAGGAGATAAAGTAAAACAAAGCAAATGGAGCAGAAAAAACCTGGGCAGGCATTATGTGAACCAGGCACTGTGGAGGAAGATGTTCAAGTGCATTTTGAAGGAATACTCATCCTGTGTGGGCAGTGTATTGCCAGTGAGACACTGAATTCGCAATAGTGGCATCTAGAAGAGAGGCCTGCCTATGGACTGTGAGTTAGAGTCAGCCCGGCCTTAAGTAGGAGGAGTCAGCAGCCAGCCTCAGAACTTTGAGTTTCTGGAGACAGGCATCCACATTCATGAGTGCATCTGAGATAGTAGCCATGCTGCCCCGCACTGTTCACTAGGAGCTGGGAGCAACTCATGAGGGGCCTAGGCTGAGAGCTTCATCTGTGCATAATGATCTCAAGAACCCTGTGAGGAAGCAAAGTCCACCTTCCTCCTATTCCTAAAAGAAGCACTGAGACCAACGGCTAAGCTGGTCTCAGAATGATCAGTCATGTCCTGCTCTGGTCTTCTTTCAATCCTCTTATGCTAGTCCCATGATGCCCTTGACCTACCTGACTCGGCCTTGTACTTGAGGTCCTGGAGGGCAGGTGCCCTGCCTGCTCCATCTGTTCCCAGCACCTACACCATGGCACATGATGAGTCCTCCCTAAATGTAGTTGGGTGAATGAATGAGTGAGTGACTGTATGAGCATCGTGAATAGTGGTTCAAGATGAAAAACTGATTGTGTTTTGGATCTTTCATTTTAACTTTCATTGTTTTATTCTCTGTTGACAGGGGCTATTTAGCATCATTGTATGGATGAAATATATAATAGGTTTTGCCTTTAGGGTTCAAGGATGTTAAACTCAGCCTATGAGATCCAAAGGTCTCCAGTTTGTCAAGACAGCAAATATTATTTTTCTTTTGAATAATTTATGCTACTTAGAATATCTGAATTTGAGTCTTCCATTTATGACTAACTTGCTGTACAATCTTAGGCAAGTTGCTAATCCCTTTGTGCCCCAATTTCCTTGTCTGTAAAATGAGCATAATAAAAGTATTAATTTCATATGTAGGCTAAATAAGATAGGCTCAATACTGAAGACAATGCCTTATTTATATCAATGTTCAATAAATACTAAAATTTTTATTATGATAATGATTTGTGCTTTTAAAAGTTATTTGCCCTCAGTATTCTCTGTTCTGTGAAGCATTTTAGGACTTTTCAAAAGCAGGTAGTAAGCCAGAAGTGCAGGTCAGTGGTAGAGCACTTGCCTAATATGCATGAGGCCCTGGGTTCAATCCCCAGTAATGAAAAAATAAGGTAGTAAACAGCATAAAATTAATAGATTATGAACTGGGCTGAAGGGCACACAGAGAGGAGAAAATAAGATAGAGTCAGAGGTAGTGTAGAGAACAAGAATCTATCAGAAGGTGAAAGCAGGTTCCACAGATAGGATTAGTAAACGGTTAGAGCTTCCCGGCAGCCAAAACAAAAAGGAAAACACAAATAGTTACCCGATCCACAGCGACCATGAGATAAAAACAGATCAGTTACACAGCTTTTCCTGGTCCTGAAACCCGGGATAACTTTCCCCTGGCAGCTCTTCAAAGCAGTCCCTGTTGTCATAGAGACCCAAGTCTTCAACATCGTCCCTGTCTAAACACAATGGAAGTTTTGTAGAAGGGGAGTAAGTGTTTTCTAGAACTTTATGACTGAAGTTCTGGAGACATAATTCCAGGGCACAGTCCAGTAAAAAAAAACTCTTCTGTGTGATCCAGGGGCTTGCTATTTTCTTAGCTAGGCTTGCCGAGTGCCTGAGAGAGTAGCAAGATTCTTGCTTTCAAAGATGACAATTCTCCTGAGTGTCAAATGGGCAGCCTCATCTGGGAGAACATTGGTTCTGGTTGAAGTCAATTAAATTAAGAGCCAGATCAGTTCCCGTCATCTGAAAAAAGTCTGCATATGCATTTATTAATAAGATTGAGTGGTCATGAAATTTTTTTGATGTTGGTAGTTCAGAGTTTCCCTTTAGCTCCAGTTTTTATCACCTATTTGGAAAAGAAAAAAGCACAGTGCTCATAAAAATAAATGATAATTTTTAAAAACATTTTTATTATTGAAATAATAGTGGCCATATCTTTTCAGTTTTTCTTCATATATTTCTATATATAGTATATACATAACACATACATGTTTTATATACATGGAGTGATTGAAAAATGTGACAAATGTTTAAATTTTTAAAAATTTTTAATAATCAAGGATGCATTGCCATCAGTCCCCCCTCAGAATACTTCCTCTCCCTACAAAGACTCTTAATCCCATTGTTCTTGTCACTTTCTGAAGCAATTGTGAAAGTCCTCCTTCCTGAATGTCTTTATGTTATTATTATCTTTTTTTTTAGTACCAGGGATCAAGCTCACGACCTTGGCATCTGCCAAGCAAGCACTTGTGCTGCTGAGCTAAACCCCCAGCCTCTGACTGTCTTTATGAGGTGTGATCAAAAATACAGTGAATGCTGCTGTGGAATGCCATCTAATGGAAAGGCAGGCTCACGAAACATTATGGCGTGTCCCCATCCACTTTGTTGTGTGAATCTGGTGCCATGTAATTTTTGGCTCTTCCCCAAAGTCAAAATGACCAGAAAGAGTACTCATTTTGAATTGATTCAGGACATTGAAGTGGATACGACAACACAACTAAAGACATTCACCCAAAAGGACTTCCAGAACTGCTTATGAGATGTGTGTTGCAAGTGAGGGATAGCATTTTAAAGGGAATTAATGGCAATGTGTCTTTTACCGTTATACATTTTGTAAAATTGAACATTAACTGTACTTTTGGAGGAGATACAAGTTTATTTGTTATGTGAAACTAGAGTCCCAACAAAGGTAGTCAAGGACTGGTCCAGGAGTTCACTTCACACAATGCTGTTAGAGACCAGCCTGTTTCATTTTCTCGTTTCTCAACCTATAGGACTTCATTCTAAATATAGTTGCCTCATGGTTACAAGATAGCTGCTGTATCTCTGAGTTAATATCTATTGTCTAGGCAAGCAGAAAAGGAAGTTTCAAATCTTTAAAGAATGAAAGCCATTTGATTAAGGTTGTTTTTTGTCTTTTATTTAGAAAGTGATACTCTTCCCAAACTGTCACTTAAATTTCATTGGTCAGAAAAATGTTATACGGTTACTCCAAATATAAGAATCTGAGAAATAAAATATTTTAACTGGGTAAATTGCAACTCCCCTTCTGATTAGTGCTATCGGGAGGAGGAGGAAATGGTTGAGTAGACACCCACCAGGGTGGGCCACCTGACTGCCATTATAACTCAGGTGCTTGAGTTACTTAGAAAGGATAGAAGGTGACTCAGCAGTGTTAAATGTTATGCTTTTCTAGATCTTCATGGAATTAGCACTAGAGAAGGAAACACATCCAACTGCCTATGTGAATCTTCCTAAATCACCGTCATTGCCCCTGCTGCTTTTCTGACTATCAGATCTAAAATTGCCATTTTCCAAAATACATTAAACTCTCAGTGTTTCAAATTCAACTTACTCATCGCTGCTCATTTGTCACCACCACCACCGCCACCACAATCACTTTCCTCTGTGTTTCTTTATTTAACACGGAGGAGCCCTGGAGTTTCTTGGACTCTTCCTTCTCTCCCATCCTAGACATCCAGTCTAATTTTCTCCTTGGCTCCATCTCATCGCTGTTATTCTAATCAAATAAACCTCTTTCCTTGATCATGTAGATCCCCCAATTGGTCTGTTTGCTGTTTCTTTTCCCTACAATTTGTTTGCCACACGTTGGTTTCTCCAGTGTGCTGTTTTGAAACCACAAATGTCTAACAGTGTCTTTTAAGTTATTATTAACACATGCTAATGGGACTCACTCTGGTATTTCCATCCATGCATACATTGTACACTGATCTAAAACTTTAAAATAAAGCCCAACTCTGTAACAGCCTGGATCCATGATCCCTCCCACATACCCTTATACTGGCACATGGCATAACTCTCATATGTCCTGCTGCAGGCATGGTTTTTACTTCTCTGTGACCCAGGAAGCAATTACCTTCCATTTGTATTTCCGAAGTGCTTATGTTTCTAGTGATATTTTTTGGCCTGGATTCTGTTTTGCCTGATATTAATAATGATGCATCAGTTTGTTTTTTATTAACAGCTTTATTGCGATATAATTCACATACCATGAAATGCATATTTTTAGAGTATGTAGTTTCAGTGGTTTTTAGAATATTCACAGTCATGCTTCCATCACCATTATTTAATTCAAGACATTTTCATTAGCTCAAAGAAACCCATGTACAATTATTTCCTGTCCCTGCAGTCCCTGATGACCACAAATCTACATTTTATTTCTGTGGACTTACATATTTTGGACATTTCATATATATGAGGGTTTTTTTTTTTTTGACCAGAGTCTTTCCTTAGCATAGTATTTTTAAGGTTCATCTACTTTGTAACATGTACTCCATTTCTTTCACTGCCGAATAATGCTCTGTTGCATGATCATATTGCATTTTGTTTATCCATTTATAAGTTCATGGACATTTGATTCATTTCCACATTTTATGAGTAACACATCTGTGAACATCTTTGTCTATGGACATACATTTCCGCTTTTGTTAAGCAGATACCTTCAGTGGATTTCTGGGTCTTATGATAAAACTCTGTGTTCACATTTTGAAAGCCAATCTTTTACAAAGTGATTACACCATTTCATATGTCCATGACCACCAGCAGTGTGTGACCACTTCACACCAGGTTTTAGTGCCTTGCTTTTGTTTTCATTTTTCTGTTTTCAATTTTTAAGCATAATTTTGTTTTGGCAGTGTTTCTTATAGAAAAGATACAGTTATTTTTTTAAAAAGCAGTTTGAGTAACTCTATATTTTAGTAAGGAAATCTAAAAACCTTTTTATAACTATGATTGCCAAATATTGAAAATTATTTTGTTTTTTATATACCCTGTGCTTTTTTGTTAGAGCCTTTCTGCCCTCCTTTTCTGCCTTTTGCTAGAAAAGTGCCTGGCATACTGTATGCCTCAGTAAATAACAATAAGCTATCATGTGTGGATAGAAAGCATTTATCTGTAGATTTATTTATCCATTAAATATTTATTAATTACCTGGTGATCATGTTCATAGTTTTGCTTAGTGGCCAAAGTAGTCCTAATATTTGGAAGGTCAGTAAATATGATCATTACTCATTATATACATGTATTGAATTGCCACACTATACTCATAAATATGTGTAATTATTATAGGTCAGCTAAACTAATCAATATTTGCTGCTTTGCATGGACTATGCAGAGATTGGTATACTCGGCAAAAGTTAGGAAAGCAGTGGAAAAGGCACTGACTTGGGATCCAACTCACTTAGGTTCCATTTTGTTTTGTCACATCCCAACTATTTGACTTCAGCATGACTACTTTACATCTTTGAGCCTTCCTTTCCTCATTCTGTGAACCAGAGATGGTAGTATCTCTCATGCAGAGTTTTTTGGGAGCATGAAAGGTAATATGTAAGTAAGAATCAGAATTACTAACATAAAGGATATAGTCAGAACCCTTGAACTGTTGTTTTTGTTGATAAACTATTTAACAAAGCAGTCTTCCATCCATGTTTTTTGTTTGTTTGTGCTGAGCATAGAGCCTAGCACCTTCTGCATGCTAGCCAAATGCTCCAACGTCCATCAGTATTAAGACACAAACCACATATCTCAGGGAATAAATTTATAGTGTAAAATGATACTGGCTCTTTCCTATGTGCGTGACATAAACTATTACTGTCCTGTCAAAGCAGACGACAGCCACCTCATATGGAAGAATCAAGGAAAAGAACCAATATTGTACTTTCAACTTTCCCTTAATGAAACAAAATTAGACTTTAAGTCCTCACGGTCCCTCAGAGCTGTTGTTTATTCTAACATTCTTTTAAAGTTGGAATGTCTTAATTGTGCTGCTTTACAGCAATTCAGTGGCAGAAAAAAGAAGCTTCAGAAGTAAGATAATTACCTAAAATTTGAAGAACAAGCAATCATTTCTCTTGAGTTTTTTTTCTCCCCCCTGGCACCAGGGATCAAAATCACAACCTCACGCCTGCCAGACAGGCGCTTAAGCCACTGAACCAAACTCCCAGCCCTTCCTTGAGTTTAAAATTCACCTTCTACTTTTAACAGCTTTGTCTTGACTTGTGGGTGTTCTGGTTTTCACCCAAATGTTTATGTCCTAAAAGTTTTAGAAATTGACCTGCAGACTCCTGGAAGGAAGGCTATGGAGTATCCTGGGTTGGTAGCAGGTACTCTGCCTTCCAGAGGTTCATGGATGCTCAGTGAGTTTTAGTTGATAGCATTTGATCTGTAGTCATTATAATATTACTCATGTAAATGATATACCAAATAATGATGGGCATAATAGTGGCCTGTAGGACCTGGAAGTACAGTATTCTGTGACTGGGGGAACAAAACCATCAGTTGTTATTTCAGACCTGTGCATCTCTTGAGCAGAATCTTTGTGTTCTTGCATGTAATGAATGGCAAGGATCAGTCACAGCTGGGACCGACTTACAAATGATTCATGCCCAAAAGGGAATTGTGTCTTAAAACTATGAGTAGTTGCTTGCTACCTATGTGTTAATCTGTTACACTTTAGGGGTTATGATTGGTTTGGGGAGAACTACTTTATTCCACACTTGCCTGTTCTCCTATGCCTTTGGTCAGCCACCTCTAATGCATGTGTGTGACCATAGAAGTGAGTTTAGTGGCAGCAGAAGTCTGCATTTGGAGACAGCAATGTGATGTCCTCCATAGCTCTCTGTGATGTCTCTAGCAGCAATTTAGTTGGATCAAGTCACCACGAAAATTTAATTGTCTTCTTAATTTATTTGTATTTATCTTTAGGCACTGACATTTTCTTTATCCATTCATTTGTTGGTGGATGCATAGGGTGCTTCCAAGATTTAGCTATTACAAATTCTGCTGAATTTATGTATTATGCCCAATGTCCTGAATTATATCAGTAAATGTTATAGCATTGAGACGTTCTTGCATTTGAGCTGTCCTTGATTAGTATATATTTAGTGTGTTGCCGGGCGTGGTGGCGCATGCCTTTAATCCCACCATCCGGGAGCCTGAGGTAGGAGGAGCGTTGTGAGTTCGAGCGAGGCCCACTTGGGCTACAACGCGAGCGCAAGGCCGGCCTGAGCTACATAGTGAGACCCTGCTTCAAAAAACTAGGGCTGCGAGTTTGGCTCAGTGGTTTAAGCGCCTGACTGGCAGGCATGAAGTTGTGAGTTTGATCCCTGGTACTGCAAAAAAAAAAAAAAAAAAAAAAAAAAAAAAATATATATATATATATATATATATATATATATATAGTGTGTTACAGAATTCTGCTTATTTATTCATGTTGTTTTTTCCTCTTTATACATAAATGAGATTGGTAGTTTTTGGTTCTGTCTTTCTCAGGTTTGGGTCTGACTGATACCTGGGAAATTCACTTCTTACAAGCTGGGCAGAGGCTGGTGATATCGCCTTCATGCTTCTTGTTTATGCTTCTTGATCACAGTCTTTGATACTTTTTGCTATTTCTTATCTTCAGATTTTTCCCTCTTGTCTTGACTACTTTAATAATTCATGCTTTTCTGGAAAGTTGTCAGTTTTAATCCAGGTTTTCAGATTTGAGCAAAACTTTTTAGTGTCTTCCATAGTCATCATTATTTTTCCATTTACTTGTCTAACTTCATTGTGCTTTCTCTGTCTCCTCATTTTTTAGTGAGGTGATCATTATTTTGTTTTTCACAGAATAAGTTTCTGGTTTTACTAGTTTTGACATTTATTTTTTAAATTCCTAAATATCTATTTTTAAATTCATAAATAAAAGTTAGTATCTTCTTCTGCTTCCCTTAGGTTTCTGTTGTTATTATTCACACTTCCTGAGAGATTTTAATCCTTTGTTGTGTGTCATTACTTACAGCTGAGACTTGCTCTGAACATTGCCTGAGCCATGCTCAGTGGCTTCTGATGGATACACAGTGTTTTCATTTTCCTTATTTCTCACTAGTCATTAATTCTGGTTTGTACATCCTTGTTCAAGGAGCTATTTGATAGTATTAAAGTTTCCAAGTGATGGCATTTTTAAAGTTTTTGTTGCATTTTCTTCATTTATTAGGATTCTGAAAAAGAAATTATTGTCTTTGCACTCTTTACAGCAAACTTATAGTACTTTTATGTCTTTCTTAGGAACACTTTAAAAGTGCTAATCCTATAGGCCAGGCATAGTGTGCATGCCTTGTAATCTCAGTGCTTGGGAGGCTGAAGCAGGAAAATCGCTGCAAGTTTGAGGCCAGCCTGAGCTACACAATGAGTTCAAGCCCAGCCTGAACTATGTAGCAAGACCCTGTCTCAATAAAAGAAAGAAAGAAAGAAAGAAAGAAGAAAAGAAAAAAGAAAAGAAAACAAAGAAAGTGAAAAAGAAGTGAAAGAAGGGCTAATCCTTCATTTTCAGTATAGTCATCTTAATTTTTTTCTAAATTTTATTTAGCTTATGCAAGTCTTATTCTCTTATGAGCCAATAAACCTGACATGGGCAGAGAGAGATGCAATGAGAGTCCTGTTCTGAATATGATTTTGTCTATTTGCCCTTGAATATCCTGTGGTTTTGCCTTATTGATTTTGTTACTATTTGGCACATTGGTATTTATGACTGCTGATTCAAGCTTTTCATATTATACCCGAATTACCACTGTAAAGAATCTGTCTTGTTTTATGTTTTCATAATGATTTCAATTTTTTTCTAGTTGAAATTAGGTGCATATCCTTTACAATAGCTTATGATTGAATTTCGGTGCAATCTGAAAGCAAATTCTTGTCATGTATGAGTTTAGCCTATTTCTATGTATGATTTGTTTGCTGCTATTTCTATTACATGTTCTGTTGTTATTGTTCAATTTGCTTTATGATGTGTTTTTCCTTTGTTTTGTATACAGTATTTACATTTTTTCTGTTGTAATTTTTACTTTTAATACACATACTTGCACCTTTAAATATACATGATTGATTAATTTAAAAAATATTTGACCACCTGCCTAATAGCTATGGAATCAGTATACATTTTATCCTCCACTTGTATTCCTTTTTGCATCATAATTCTTTCTAGTTATAGATGTCTATTTTTCTATTATTAATAATAGCATTTCTTTTGGTTACCATAATTTCATAGATACTTCAGTCTTGATTCGACAGTTAATTCAATACTCAATGTCATTTCTTTGATCCTACTTTCTCTTTTCACCTCTCATTGGGCTGAATTTTTCCTTTAGTGATACCATCAATAAAAATTCAGGGACATTAATCTGGCATGTTTAAAAACATTTACCACTTGCTTTTTTACTGAAATGGCAGTTTGACTGGGTATAGCTTTTGGGTCTTACATCATTTTGCTGTGAGATTAGGACATGGCTAATAAGCCTCCAAAACTGTATCACTTTTTGCTCAGATAGCATGTGCCTGTCGAATAAGATATAGAATTATGTTTCTTTTAAAATTTTCTTAAAAACAGTATTTGCAGGTATGTGTTTGAATATTTTTTTCTTCTACTTATTTTACTCAGAGAAACCAATAATCCTTTTCAGTTTCCTCTAACCTTTTTCAGTTCTTTGTCCTTCTCCACCTGCTCATTTTTCTCAGTGCTCAATGGTATTCTGTGTGTTTTTAATGGAACCTGTATTCTTTAGGCTTTTAGTTTGGTTTTCATTTTGCTCTTTCACTTCTGCTGCTTTTTTTTATGCTTCATCTTCTATTATCTTGCTTTATCTTCTCAGAATTCTTATCTCTGTACTTTGAGTCCTTATCTTAAAGGGTTAATTGTTTTATTAAATTCTTTGAGTTAATAATTATATTTTTATCCCAACTTTCATCTGCTTTACAGCAGAATTTTTTCTGATAAGTGTTTTTACCTGCTTTTTTTTTTTCCTGTTTCTTTCCCCTGATTTTTTTTTTTTTTTTTTTTTTTTTTTTTTTTTTTTTTTTTTTTTTTTTTTTTTTTTTTTTTTTTTTTTTTTTTTTTTTTTTTTTTTTTTTTTTTTTTTTTTTTTTTTTTTTTTTTTTTTTTTTTTTTTTTTTTTTTTTTTTTTTTTTTTTTTTTTTTTTTTTTTTTTTTTACAAATCTTATACTTGTTCCCTTTCACTATTGTTCATCACAGAATGAGTGGAATTCTTGTTGGAGCAACTGTTTTGCAACTTTTATAGAGGAAAAGAGCAGAGCAGGTTTTAGACCAAAAAAATTGTCTTTGGCTCCGGAAGAAGGGCTTTACGAGAGAGAGGAGAGAGGAAAGAGAGACATGAGAGAGGGGCAGGAAGAAGAAGAGAGAAATGAATTTGTTTCAAGATCCTTATTGAAATGCAGATTTGTGTGTGTGCCTGCAAATAATTTTAGACCCTCTGATCCCTGACCAACAGACAAACACAGGTAAGTCTGAAGCTGCTGATGACCCAGTTTCTCCTTTGCTGAAATGCTTTGCCTCTGCCACCACTGCTGGTCCCTGATGGGTATCAAGGATCTGTGCTCACTCTTCTGCCATCCACGTGTTGTTTCTCCTCCTTCGGACAGCAGTGCTGCGCAGGCTGTGTGTGAGATCTGGAGCCACCACAAATGGACCCTCTGCACATTATTCATCCCCTGTGTTTGATCATCCTGGCCCTGGGCAGTCGTAGCTCATTTATTAAAATTTAAATTTACAGAAATCTAATTTACCAAAGAAAATGACTTTATATTTCAGACTTCTCCTTCAATTTTTATCTTAAAATGATTTCCAAGAGAGAGAGAGAACAGAGAAAATTTCACTTAACCATCTTAAAACCAGCACATCATTATGAAGTTAGCTTTACTTTGAAAAGTAATTTTTTAAAATTTAGATGGCAAATGAGGTGAGTTGTCACCTTTCTGCTGCCATTTAGTAAGACCGTTTCCATTTCCAAGAAGCCACCACCTCAGTACTTAGGAAAATAGCATTTGAAAGAATTTTGATTTGAGCAAATATACTATTTGTAATTTTTTAATGTTTGTCTCAAAGCAGTACTCAGTTGCTTCTCACAGTTTTGAACATTAAGAAGAAAGAAAACCTCTTCACAATTTTTAGATGGAAACATAGATGGACATTAAAGTCAGAACTGGTGACCTGTTCTCCCAGCTGTCAGACTGTTTCTCTCTAGCTACATAATTTTGCAACATCCCAAATAAGGCACTGCGAGTTTTGAGAACCCAACCTTCAGAATATATTCCTCAAACTGATAATGAAGTCTATCAATGAGTAGAAACTTCTTCTGCATGTCTCTTGCCTTTTAGTATGCAATAGTTTTCTCTAATAATTACTACTATTATCTAATCTATGGACTCGGAGACACAATATTCATAATACGTTGCTGCCAAGTATGACTCCATCTTTTGCTTGAGCAATTGACCTAATCATTGATATACGTATATATACCATTGTCTGGATATGTATATATATATATATATATATATATATATATATATATATCACTTCCAATGTAGCGATGCTTGACATTTTGGCATTACTTTTGGTCTTGGCAATACCAAGATATCTGAGTCATAATCCCCATCTTTGAATCTTTAAGGAGCTCATGATCCAATGAAAGACACATAGACCTATGAAAAAAAAAATTGTTGGAATACCTTGCACCATAGTAAAAATGTGAGCAAAGAATATTGTAGGTTTGTGTAAGCCTATCACAGAGAAGAAAATTTGTGCAGAAAAGCTGACAGAAGAGTATTTTACAGGGTCAGTAGAAATTTTCCAAGTAGTGAAGGCCATGCCATGCCAGCTAAATAGCATGGACAAACAGAGATATAAAGGAAAGTCATGTGTCTTAGTCTGTTTTCTGTTGCTCTAACAAAGTATCCAAGGCTAGGGAGGTTAAAAAGAAAAGAGATCCATAGTTCTGGAGGCATAGAAGCTGAAGATTCTGTCTGACAACAGCCTCATGCTATATAATGATATGGCGATTGGCATTACATGCTGAGAGAGCAAGAAAACAAAGGTGACTGATCCACTTTACAACCCTATGTTACAGTAGATGATCCAGTCCTGCTGCCTTCAAGAGGTGGGCATTTGTCCCTTGAAGGGCAATGTTCCCGTGACTTAATCACCTCCCATTGGGCCCAGACCCTAGGAAGGTCCCTGCGCTTCTCAATACCATTATATTGGGGAGTAGGCTTTTAGCATGTGGACCCTTTTGAGGGACAAACCACATTCATAACACAGCAGTATGTAAAAAAGTGTTAACAGCATGGTATAGATTGTAGGGGGTACACAGCAGGAAGCCTGGATGGAGTACATGTTAAATCTGGGAGTGATGTTGTGGGGTCTGAAAGGTGACAGCTGCCATTCAGGGTTTCAGACCTAGCTGTCAGTGAACCGTGCTAGCTGCCATCGAAAGGGATCTGACTCGTGACTGTCGTGAGGATGGTTCCTTGAAGCAGTCTATTTGAGGTTCTAATGTGACTTCAAAATGGTCAAGGGACCCAGGGTGCCAGAATTTTATTGGTCCTACTCTGGCCCAAAGTAGTAGTGGCAATGATAATGAGAGAGCACCTGAGCAAATCTCAAGTGTCACAAGTAAGACTTCGAAAGAAAGGGTGTGACAGTTCTGGTATCCAAGAGCCACCTCCCAACTACACACTACTTCTTCAGTGTTTTTCAGGCTAGCATTTCAGAAGTACTCAGTCCTCAGAGAGGAGGCACCTCCTAGCCTTGTGGAAGCAAAAACAACTCCTGAGATACTCTAGCATCATAAAATAAATTATAAAAGGGATCATTCGTTTTGTAGAATAGCTCATTATTTTATAGTATTGATTGCAGGTTTTTAGTGAATAACCTTTTTTAGTGCACAACACATGCTTCTATTTTCTGAAATTAGAAGTACCACTTTTCAGAAGCATAACTATTGTATAAAATGAAGTTTACTTATAAATGTGTGATTAATATGATCTTTTTAATATGATCTTTTAGATAATTCAAGAGTAGGGGCAAAAAAGGATAGGAAGACAATATTTCTACTTTTCACTCTTGGGAACCACATATAGAATGATTTTTATGGCTCTCAGTCTTAATTTAAATACCTGAGTCAGTGATAAACATTATCAATACCTCCGTTTTTCCTTTCTGCAAATACTTTTCAAATATTATAATGAATTCAATGAATGAGCTGGGAATGGATTTACATTTCAATAAGTCTTTTAAAAGGAAACCAATTTATGAGCTCCTTGTGGGTGTGACATAGTGGGTTTTGTATTAGATTGTGGTTAAGGTGTGTCTTCATTTTAGAAATTATGCAGACAAGGCCTTGTGAATCCTTTATGCACTTCAGCTTAGAACTAAATATAATTCCAGGTAGAGCTGAGCTATTTCAGGAACTGGTATCTGGGCTGGTGTTTATCAGGGGTCAGAAGTCCTGCCTGTCATCTGTGTGAGAGAGCCATGGGCCCTCAGCTCAGTTTCTCTTTCACATCAATTCCAAGTGCAGTCTGCCGTTTTCATGGACCCCACTTGCTAAAAGTTAAGTGAATCTAAAGAAAAGTGAGTCTTTTCCATAGAAGACACAGCTTCTGACTGTATGAGACAGAGTTTGCACCCTCTTAGCTATCCTAAAACAGGAAACTTGAGCAGGTATATGCATCCTTTGCTGTTGAAATTATTCCAAAAAGTGCTAATGCCCTGGGTGTGGGGTGAAGACTGTCTTTCTTACAAGTTCTCACCTTGGAAAGATCCCCAAAATTTGCTCACCTGAGCAGCAGCATTGGCTTCATGTGGGTTGAGGGTCAGAGGGCTTGTTAGAAATGCAGAATCCCAGACCCCAACCCAACTTGAATCCAATGAGTTACAACTTGCGTTTATCAAGACCCCTGGCTGTTCTTCTTGGTAAACACTGCTCCCCAGAGCTCTGTGGAGGCTCTCTGGAGAAACTCAAGATGGTTTGATGTAGATAAACAGCAAATATCTTTATTTGGATAATTACTATGTTTGTTCTTACTATTATTTTCTATTTATGGCAAATGGTAATAGTTTACTCTTTATGGTAGATATTTACAGTCAGGTATTATTTTTTCAAAATAAAGTTATTCATTTAAAATCATGAGTTGATTTATAGTAAAAATTAAATGAATAAAACTTCAGATGGTATGTGAATGTCACATAAAGTATAAAAGTTGAATGTATGCAAATGACTTAAATCAGCGTAGAGCTGTTGTGACCAGCATCTGGAGCTAGACACCTGGAGTTAATACCAGCTTTTCCACTGATTGTGTATCTGAGGGAAGTTTCTTCCTCTATCTGTGTGTCAGTTTCCTCTCCTGAAGAATGCAGATAACCATAGTGTCTATTTCATATGCCGCTAGTGTTTAAATATACAAAAAGCTCTAAGAATAGTGCCTACCCCACAGTAAGGGCTGTGTCAGAACTGAATTGTTTTACTATTATCTAGAACAAAAATGTTCAGGGACTTTTTTTTTTTCCCTCTACTTCATCCCCTCCTTACTCAAGTCAACTTACCCAGCCTCCCATAGAAGGTTGTGTATTTCCAATTTCTTGTACCATGGAAGAGTGGGAGTCCAGCTTCTGTGTGACCACCGGAGGACAGGCTTTTCTCCCACATGTGCAGAGCCCTGAAGGCAGCGTTCATTCTCTCACTTCTGTCTCTGCTTGTATTATCCCACTCCTGCCAAGGAGAACAGAGCCACCTGTTTGCTTACTGAAAATGCAGTAGCTCTACCAAATATTTACTTGATATACCTTTCCCTCAAGTTTGATATGACCGTGGCATTCCTCAGCAGTTCCTGCTCTTTTTGGGGCATTTACCCTATTCCTCCTTTTATCATAGTTTACTTGTAGTGGTGATAATAAAAGAGCTTCCAGTAACTGTCTGCTATGTGTCAGTACTGTGGTTTGTATTGAAGCCTAATAGCAAACTGAGGATTAAGCATTCTAGCTTCCATTTTACAAATAAAGGAAATGAGGTTCACCAAGGTTAAGTGGGTTGACCAAGGTCTTACATCAGGATAAAAGGCAGAAGGGTCCCCCAGTCCTGTCTAAGAACAGCACTGGCCCTGTGTTTGCTGTCTCACGTGGACACGCCCCTTTGGTTCTCTTGCTCTTATCCCTCTCTCTAATGGTGTTTGAATACCTAATGTGCATTTCAATACTGATTTTTAGCTCTTTCATAAGTCAGGAGACAGTAATAAAAGCTTTTGAGAGTCTGACTTTTAAAAAAAGATCTTAAACATTTTAAATGTATTTCAGAACAAAATAGCACTTTTAAATGGGTCGAGAGAGAATAAAAAGCATCAAAGAGCTCATGGTACAACGTGTGACTTCCTGGAGTTCTGTATTCTTAATCATCAGATTTTTAACAAATACTTCTCTAGATAATTGCTTAATTATTATATCTGTCAAGAAAAAGCCTTTACAGCCATCAAGTTTCTCACATAAGAATATCCTTTAATCCAGACTTTTGACAAATCACTACCTGTGATTGCAATGAGGCAGATCCCAGTGGCACCTAATCATTCTCAGACTCCTAAGGATAAAACTAGGTGGAGGACAAGAACGTACTGGGAGAAGTGAGTGGAAGGATTATTCTCACCTTTGTGGAGTCCCTTTCACTTCATGGTTTCAAAAATGCATTTTAAATCTTTGCAAAATTGAAGCAGAGCCTGAATCATATCCATTTAATAAAGTATTGAAGAGCAAGGGAAATTGGGTTTTGAATTAGAAGGGCCACACCTTGCAACTCAGCTTTGATACTCTCTCTGAAATTTAGCAGAAATTGCATAACCCGAGACAAAATTTGGTTGTGTTTGGCATGGAAATATCAGCATCCCCTCCTAAGACTGATGAGAAGATTAAATAGCAATGTGTTAGAAGTCCCTAATGCTGTGCTGACTTATTGGACTTCCAAAGACTTACATAGCTGATACTCATTACTTGAAGATTCTGTATATGCAAATTCACCTACTTGCTGAAATTTATGTGCAACCCCCAAATCAATATTCATGGTGGTGTTGTGGTCATTCACAGTGGTAAACTGGTAAAAAATGAAATTGTCACCTGCCATGAACATTCTCAGCTGAGGTGAAGCTAGCAGACAGAGAACTGTCTGCTTTTTTTCACCTTTCACACCAAAAACATGAGTCCCTTCTCCCAGTCTAATTAGTACCTCGTGTTTTGAATTCTTGTGCTTTTGCTACTCAAGGGGCCCCCAGGCCTAGTACTGCAGTGTTGCTTGTGTTTCTAAGCCCAAGAAAGTTGTGTGTGCGCCCAGTAGAAAATATGTGTGTTAGACAAGCTTGAGTCATACATGGATCACAGTGCTGTTGGCCAGGAAAGCTGTTATTTTATTCATGTCCACCACGAATGGAGTAATACCCACCTACATTGGTGAGGGAGATTTATCATTAGTCTTTAGATTCAAATGCTAACTCCCTTCAGAAACAATGTCGCAGATACAGTCAGAACTAATGTTCCACCAGCTATCTGTAATCCCTCAGAAGAGGATACTCTAAAATCTCTATTGCTTAGCACAACAGAAGTTTATTTTTCATGTATATAAAGTCTCAGGTGTTTGGCAAATGATACTATAAAAGGTGTGTCGGAAATCCATATTCCTTTCATCATGTGTTTTTGACAGAACACAGGACTGTTGCTTTCCAGCAATGCATACAGAAAGAGAGGACTCATGGGTAGAAGGTCTCTATGGACCAGCCCAGAAGAAGAGCACATCACTTCTGCCTTCATTCTATTGGCCAGAGCTCAGTTACATGTTTATTCCTACTTGCAAGGGATACTGGGCAGTGAAATCAAACTGTGTGCTGAGGATTTCATGAATAACCTTGACATAGTTTTCTTAAAGGTATTTTCCTACAGGCATTTTTCCTTAGGCAAATGGCAAAACTCTGAGGTAAGTAGCATTTCAGTTTAAGTTACTTTTCCAAACTTTCCAGCTTTTCATCAGGGAAAGTGAGTCTGTCTCCTCTCATGTGTCATAGTTAAAAGATGAGGTCCTTACATAATGACACCACTCTATATTCTCTTGTTCTATTAATACTTCACCAGCCCTGCTATAAATTTTTGCCACCTCATACAAGATTATATAAAGAATATACTCAAATGCCTTCTATGAAAGAAAGTGTAAAAATACAAATAACTGGTAATTTTTGTTCCAGTTAAATTGTGGACTCACATTCAAGTTTGCTGTAGGATGCTAGCTGTGTCTAACTTCATGTTATTGTATATATTAGATTATAAACAAAATAGCATTGGCATTACTTGGAGCAAGCATCTACTAAACTCAGAAATAACTCCTCGATTTTACTGTGGTTTAATGCTAAGGACTATGAATACTATTTTTCTCTTTCTCTGTTCTTGTCTTAATATCAAATGAAGAGGCAATAATACTGATTGTAAGGTCCTTTCTTTCAGGGGAATACTTTATAAGAGAAGTGAGGTCTTGATCAATGATCAGCTCACATATATACTTGGAACTCTTAGAAAAACTCTCATGGACTCTTTCCCCAAAATGCTGCTCTGGCATGTGTATTTTATACCATTGTCAATTTTAGAAGATTCCTAACGCTACTAAAAAGAGGCTCATACCATAAAATCTATCTCTGCCATACCTGAGTGTAGATCTAAAAAAATTTGAGGTGGATATGATGCCATGTGGCTGCAATCCAAGCATTCAGAGGGGCCAAGGCAGAAGAATCAGCAGTTCAATCCCAGTCCAAGCAACTTAGCAACTCAGTAAAACCCTGTCTCAAAAAAAAAAAAAAAAAAA
>RJWM01026750.1:0-27091 GCA_004363535.1 Dasyprocta punctata
TACAGACATGCACCACCACACCCAGCAAGTAATGTTGGTTATATAGATGCATCTGGTGTAGGTTCCAGGTTACTAATGATCTAAACTGTCTTCAGTGGGCAACCTTGGTCCTTCCTGGTAGGGAGGGGAGAAAGGATACATCTGTAAATACATGTTCTATTTTAGATAAATAGGGAAAGGACAGAAAGCTTTTCCTGCATTTGGTTTTTCTCAGTTACCTTTAGCTCAAAGAGATCCTTGAGCCAAAGTAGCATATTTTGTAGTAACATATTCTGCTCCCTTGTGTAATACATGTAGCACAGGCTCTGGGCTGCCCTGCCTGGGGTCTAAATCCAGCCATGTGGTCTCAGGCAAGGTCTTTCCTTTTTTCTTCTATAAAATAGAGATGAGAGAAAGCGGGGGAGATAAAATAAAGTAAAATAAAATAAAATAGACAATGCAGACATTCCTCATTTAGCAACCAAGCACCACTCCTGTGACCAGGTTATTAAATGAATGGGTCACTAAATGAAGAGTTGTATGTAGTAGGTACACGACCATACTCAGAACAAAACATGGTCAAAGGAAACTCCAACTTGATTACCTTCCATGTTTGTATAACTCATCCATGCAGCACTATAATGTATAACAAAACATAAAATAATGTATAACAGAACATAAAACTACAGTACTGTACTACATAGTACAATCTGTAAAAATTACAGTACTGTATAAACAAGGTGTTCTGTACCCAAAAGAAGACATTAAAGCTCTATAAACAAGATGTACAGAACTGTACCAAAAAAAGAGGGGTCATAAGTCCAGACAGCACACCTCAGTTGTAACTCTGAACAAGTAGGTCATTAACAAAGGAGTATCTGTATCTGCCTCATGGTATTGTATGCAGGATAAATGTATTTTGTATGCATATATGCAAACATAGGTAGGCACTAAAAATGTTTTCATGTGTAATTATGTGAGTTTTATTACCTTAAAGAATGAAATATTTTTAAATGAAGGGAAGAAAAACCCAAGGTGAGCAAAATATAGCAGGTACTCAGGTTAGCCAAGGGGTCACACTCAGGATGCCATCCAACAGGAAGTTGGCACTAGCTGCTCAGAGCCGAGCCTGCAGATGCCCAATGGGTAACTAAGTACAGGATAAAGCTGGGTACTTCCGCCCTCATTTCACATCTGTCTCCTTGATTATCTTACACTTTGGTCAGATTGCTGCTCAGCTCTGCACATGGGCATTTAATCATTTTAAGGAGTATTTGTCTAAAAACTGGTAATACAAGGTTTGTTAGCCCTAAATTTACCTAACCTGCCTCATCTCCCCTCATGACTGAGGACACAAAGTAAGAGTAACTAAGACATTTTCATAATTTCCTGGGAGCCAAGCATGGTGGCACACGCCTCTGATCCCAGTCAGTACTCAGGAGGCTGAGGCAGGAGGATGGCTGTGAGCTCAAACTCAGGCTGGGCTACATGGTGAGTTCAAGGTCAGCCTGAACTACATAGAGAGACCCTGTCTGAAAAAAACAAAACAAAACAAAGTTCAGGAACATTCAGTCGCCAGTGTTTAGTGTGCTGTTGCAAGCCTCCAGTTGCTGGTTGTTGTCTGACACCTGCCATCTGCCTGAATTCCAGCAGTGCCTCAACAGACAGACCCCGGTGTTTCTACCAGCCCCCAGAGACGGATTTGAGCCTCTTTATCCATCCTTCCCAGCATGGCCCTGCCGACTAAGGCCTTCTCAACCATCAGCACGCTCTTCTTAATTGTCATTTTGGGACAAATGGCCAAGAGTCCCAGAGCTGGGGCTTTTCCCCTAAAACTCCAGTAACAGGCTAGCCAAGCAGGGCTGTCAGTTTGCTTTCCCCACATTTGGGGAGGCTAGTGAGGCCCTCAGTGGGGAGGCCCAGGGTAAAGCACACAGCATCCTGGAGCTGGGGTCTGGGCTTGGCCCTCCCAGCGGGAAGCTGGGTGGACCTGGTGCATGGCTTCCCTCATGGAGCCTCTATTTCCTCACCTGCATATACAACGTGCGGGTGGGAGGCCGAGGGGCGAGCAAGATGCTGCAGTCCTCTCTGCGGCCGTTCCTCCTAGGCTGCATTCCCACCTCCATGCCCACCCAGATGCAGAGCCTGGAGCCCAAGCTTAGGGGCCCAACCACCCCCTCCAGAGCTGCTGAGAGCCCAGGTTCCCCCAGCCTAGGCCTCCGGAGTGCATGGTTGCTCTGCTGCCACCTGGAGGCCTGGAGGCCTCACACCTCCAGGAAGCTCAGACCCTGTTCCCTTTCTTCCTCAGTCCAGACCTGAGTGTCTTTCCCAAATGTAGGGGTGCACATCACACTCAGCGTCACTCTCTATCAGAAAAAGGCGCCATCGGATCCCAGCCTGGCCCTGGGCCCTCAGAACCAGTGCTGCTCTGCCCACATTGCCCCAAGCCTGAGTCTCAGCCAAGGGGGCAGCTGCCGCCCACCTCCCTGAGAGCCAGGCTCCCCGTCCGGCTGCAGCCCCAGCCGGTTCATTTCAGAGCCCTCAGGTGCCTGCTTCCGCACAGTCTCCCTCCCTAAACACGCCACACAAAGATGCTTTGATCAGATTCAAAAGCAGGCCCTAAAAGCTTCAAAAGTCTTTGCAGTGGTTTCCCGTGTTCTGGTCTCTTTCAGATGATAATAGTTTTAATTATAACAATCATTACAGCATAATACCTTCAATTTAGGCAATCAGCTCCATTCAGAATATTCAAATAGGAGCCGGTGACTAGGAGAAGCGGAGGCTGTTTCTCCTCCCGGGTTCAGAAAGAAGCTCCTCCTCTCGGCAGGTGCCAGCTGCCTTCCCAGGCAGAAAGCCTCGCTCTAGGCAGAGTGCCCAGGCCTGGGAGGAGTTGCCTCAGGGAACCCCCCCTACCCCGGGATTCCACAACAGGAATCCCCAGGCCCTCCAGGAACATCCCTGCAGCCCTTGGAGACCTGTTGCAGGCCCCTATTGTCCAGGAAAGATTCTTGGTTTTCAGCCTTTTCCTAGTCATCTTGCAAAAAATCTTTGCACATGCCGTCTACACCTAGCCCAGCCCTGTTCTCGTCCCATGCACGAGATGCACATGACGGCACTTACCAAGTGCAGGCCTGGACCTCCCCCACCACAGAGATCTCTGCAGGGGAGTGAGTGGACCTTCCCCCACACACACAGCACCTCCCCTACCCCGGAGATCTCTGCAGCCTGCAGATCATTGACAGCAGCATCTCCGTCTTCAACAGCCCAGGCACCACCAGCATCCCATCCGCCACCTGCAGAACCCTGGTGGGCTGGTGGAAGCCTCAGTAAGCCCTCACCCACACAGAGGACCTCAGCAGACCTGCAACTGTGAGGTGAGTTTCTCCCTCAAGTAGAGGACGTCAGTGGTCAGCAGGAGCAGCAATAAGCCCTCCCCTTCAACTATAGGACTTTGGAAGCCTGGCAAAAGTGTGTGGGTGAGTCCTTCTTCCATACAGAAAACACCAGGTGGGTTGAGGAAAGGGCTGACAAGGCCTCCCCCACCTGGAGAAACTTGAAAGGGCCTATGAGGCCCCCTGTGACACAGTAGGGTCCCAGCTGAGGCACACAATATAGCCAGCTAAATCTGGCAGCATGGAACAGCCTAAAGCCACAGTAACAAAAGAAGCTAAGGGTTGGCGTACATCATTACTCCTAGGCTTGTAAGTCTAGAGAAAATACAAGACTCACTCAAAAGGACCTGCAGGAGGAATCCAGGTGACTAGCCCCTCCACTTCATTGAGGGACTCAGCAATTGGACAAAAGTCACCCTTACGGTAGGACCGTAAGACACACACAACAGTCACTAGAGACTAGTGGGATTGAAAGACCAAGATATTCACCCAAGAGGTGAAAATGACAAGATACAAAAGCAAAGTGCAATCTCAAATGTCCAGTCCATCAGGAACAAGTATAGGGGACACTGAAATAGAGGACATTGAAAGTTACACACCTGAAATTTCTGAAAAGATAGCAAGTGAAATAAAGAAGCAAATCCATGAAGCTATAGAGGAAATCAGATTAGAAATAATCTCTCAGGTAAAGAAAGAAATGACAACCTTAGTAAAGGAATTACTCAGCATAGCTAGAGAAGACATAGATAAAAAAAAAAGTACAGGAGCATGGGAAAATGATGGAAACTTTGAATGGGTAACTTAGGAAGCAAATAGAATGCATGAAAAAAATTCAAGGAGATATCCAGGAAATACAACACTCCATTGAAAACTGGCGAAACCATTTAAATGAAGCTGAGGATAGACTTTCAGACCTCAAAGACTGGATCACAGTTAGCAATCACGAAAAGAAAGAACTTGTGAAAATAACAAAGGAGAATGAAATAACAATTCAACGACTTCAAGATGATGCAAAGAGAACCAATATAAGACTGATAGGTGTCAATGAAAATGCAAGAGTCAATGCAACTGACTTAAAAAAACTATTCGCAGAAGTAATAGTGAAAAATTTCCTAAACATGGGAAAAGAATTAGATATGCAGATCAGTGAGGCATATAGAATGCCAAACAGTCATAACCAAAATAAATCTACACCCAGACATATAATAATTAAGATCCCAGACATACAGAATAAAAACAAAATACTAAAAGTTGTTAGGGAAAAGACACAATTCACCTATCAAGGAAAGCCCATTAGAATCACAGCAGACTTTTCATCACAAACCCTCAAGTTAAGATGAGCTTGGAGTGAAGTATTTCAAGCCCTGCAAGAAAACAACTTTCAACCCAGATTGATGTACCCTGCAAAACTTTCTTTGAAATTTAATGAAGAAATAAGATACTTCCATGACAAAGAGCAACTGAAGAAATTCATGTCTACCAAGACACCCCAAGAAAGAATACTGAAAGACATAATACAGAGAGACAAAAATGACTACAATTCCCAGAACAACAACAGAAGAAAACAACCAGTCAGGATAAACAATTAAACAAGGGGGGAAAGCAGGAAACCAACAACAGGAAAATAACATGACAAAGTTAAGCCAGTACATATCAGTTATATCCATCAATGTAAATGACCTCAGTTCACCGATTAAAAGAAATAGGCTAACAGAATGGATCAAGGATCCAACAATATGCTGTATACAAGAAACACATCTGACTTAAAAGGAAACTCATAGACTAAAACTCAAAGGATGGAAAACAATATTCCATGTGACAGGAACCCAGAAAAAAGCAGGCATAGCTATTCTGTTTGCAGACAGTGCAAACTTCAAACCAAGTGCAGGCCTGGCACCAGGCATCATGCTACCAGGTAACAAGTTGACTCAGATGACCTAGGGCTTCAGTTTGAGCTCCAAAAATCCTACCTCCCAAGATACCCCACAGTCCCTAGGCAAACTGGGATGTTTGGTCACCTGATGTGGGGTGCTGGACCTACAGTGGTTTGCCCTTGGACTAAAGTGGAGTGAGAGCTCACAGACACTGACAATAAGATTGTTGGAATGTCCTCGGGCTGCCCTAAAAAGTTCGTGCAGACCAAGTAACTTTAAGCAGAAATTTATTTTCTCATGCTTTAGAAGGCCAGAAATTTGAAAGCAAGGTGTGGGCCCCGTTGGTCCTTTTGGGAGGCTTGGAGGGAAAACCTGTCCCATGCTCCTCCCCTAGCTGCAGATGGTGGCCAGCTGTCTTCGTTTTTGGACTCAACATGCTACTCGCCGTGTCCATCCTCACATGACCTTCATCTCTGTGTCTCTCTCTGTCTTTTCCCCTTCCTATAAGACAATAGTGATTGGATTTAGGGTTCACCCTAAATCCAGGATGATTTTATCTGAAGATCTTTAATCAACCTCATTTGCAATAGACCTTATTTCCAAATAAGGCTGCATTCTAAGGTTCTGGATATATATGAATGTTGGGGAGATTCTATTCACCCCATTATAGGAACAAATTCAGTAAACACCAGCTGAAGCTGATAAAGATCCAATGTAATCCCCCCAAAGCTGGAAGGATAGGAAAGCCTCATTCCTTCATCCCGCAGATACTCACCGAGCAGCACAGGTGTCACCCCAGGCCCAGTCCTGCAGAAATCCCTGCACTTGGGGTGTGGAGGAGGGAGCCCTGAGGAAGAGGCCAATGGGGTGGCTAGGGCGTGAGCAGATGCAGGAGGACGGGAGGTCGCTTGGGGCCAAGGACAGCGCTCGAGAGGTGGATTGCAAACCGGGGTCCAGCATCCTTGGACCGGAGCATGAAGAAAGGCTGGTGGTGGTTTCAGAAGGGTGAGAAGAGTGGCAGAGAAAGAGGGGAGCTCAGGGTGTCTTTGGGGCCACGGTTCCTTTGGTGGCCTCACTTTCGATGGCACGATGGAGCACGGTTCCCTGTTCGCATGAAGGCCCACAGGAGCGCACTTACCAATGACACACGTCCCTGACCCCCTCCATCCCAAGGGGGAACTCCAGAGCCCACAGCGGATGGGGGCTATGCCAAAGCCTGACCAGTAGAGCGAGAGGCCTAGACTTGGCCCTGAGAGCTGTTATCAGAGCCTCAGCTCATGGACCCTCACTGTGATCTAGGGGACATGGGACCTTTCCCCATGGGCTGGGCCATTCTGCTGAGGCGCTCAAGGTTTTAAGGCTCACTGTCCCCAGAGTCACAGAACCTAGCTCGAGGCCTGACTGCCAGGAAGCCCTCTTAGGCTTGTCCCTCTTGTGAACATTGACACACTTCTCGCAGCTGGTGGGGTCACTTCCTAGCACCCCCTCTTCCAGACCATTGAGATTATGTCTATCTTCTGTAGAAAGTATGTTGTACGCCTCTAGCATGTCACAGTCACTGTTCCTACGGTGATCACTGTCTCAGATCCTAGCCTTCTCCCTAGGCTTGATAAGACACTGCACCAACCCAAATCTCCCCAGCAAACATCCATCTCAGGGCAGACCAAATGCTCCCTCAATCCCACCCTTCTTCTTCAAGGGCATTGCAGCCACCACACTATGCACTGTCACCTTCTCCTCTAACACAAAGGGTCATGTCCTCCTATGCTACTGATAATTGCTCCCCTCTAAGGGACAGGGGCTACCCCAGGTCATTACTAACCACTGCATTTCTCTCCTCAGTGCTACAATCTTTTCAAAAAGCCATGGCTGGGCTGCTGTTCCCTCCAAGATAAATGTGCTGCACATGCGAATACATGCACTGACCATCCTAACTTCAAAAGCACCTCACACAAGGCCCCAAGGCTGACATCTCATCCCATTCCCCATGCCAGGGCAGTGTTATTGTGGAAGATGACATGGTCTGGCTTTCCTGTCTCTCTTCAAAGTCTGAGAATGACTCTACCCAAGCCAACATACGCCCATTCTGCGTCCAGATGGGCCTTAACTTAGATGCTCTGTCCATTCGCCAAATGCCATCTCACCAAACTGGGCACATCCCCTCATCTCCGCACTGAGGAATCATTAATACAAGGAATGATTCATCATCTTATTACCCTGGCAAAGCCTACTGTGGCTTTTAGGACAAGGACTCACAGTGCCACTACTCTCAGAGGACAAACCGAGCTGCACCCCGTATGCCCAGTGAGCTCCCTAAGGGCACGAGCTCTTGGCAAGCCTACTCCAGCTTCCCACCTGGGGCACCTCCCTATGAGCCCCCACCACTGGCCAATTCACACCTCAGTTCCAAGTTCAGCTGCCTCCTCTGCGAAGCCTGCCTTCCTCCTGAGAAAGTCAATGTACTTTTTCTGTTTTTAAGAGGCTGCTATGCATAGTGGCTCACTGCAGAGGATTCGGAGGCCGACTTTCTGGTTCAGCCCCCAGATCTGTTGCTCACTAGCTTTCTGACCACGCACTAATCTGCCAGCTTGCAAACTTAGCCCCTCTGCACCTCTGTCTCCTCATTCGTGAAATGGAGCTAATTCAGAGTCATTATGGAGACAAGAGCCCTATGCCATCCACTCTAAATGTTTCGAATCGTGTGGCGCATGTAGCAAAATAGCGTCAGCTGTCACTCTTCTGACCGTCATTTTCTCATCTCCCATCGCTGTCCTCACTTGGCTGTCACAGCCCTTCACACAGGTGGTAACTGCACATCTACTTGAGGGTTATTTGCTGACTGCTGCGATGTCAGCTCCACGAGTGAGCATTGCCCCCGACGCCTGGCATGGTGCCTGCCGTGCACAGGCCCTCAATAATTAACACTTGTTGATTAAAAAATAATCATCACTGGCTCTTTATGGCTTCAAGGGTCACTCTTGGTGACAGAGGAACTGCAGAAGGGGACGAGGTCAAGATAGATGTGTGGTGACTGGCAGACACTCTGCCAGGGACACGGATGGGCAGCGCAGCTTGGACGCCCCCCATGGGCAGCCTGCCCAGGGCGAGGCCCAGCGTGGCCCTCACCCTCACACGCCGTGGACAGAGTCTTACATTTTCTCCTCATCCCTAAAGCTCCTGCAGGAAACCTTCACTAACCAGGGAAGGCAACATCCCAACGGGAAAAGCAAAGCGAGCCTGGGCCCCACTCTCTGCCTGCTCACAGCAACTCCCGCCTGTCCCCGACATCTGCATGGCCATCTGCGGAGTATGTAAATCCACACAATTAATACTCTCCATAATCTTACTGCAACCATTTTTCTTCACGAATGTGTTTGGTTGCGAGAACCGCAGCCCGTGCTAGAGGCACATTTACATTTCATTATCTCTAAAAGCTTAACTACCGTAACTAATGCTAGATTAATAAGTTGTCCCAGCGAACAACTACGTTAAGCAACACCATTTGCATGGTGTCGCTGCAGAGGGAGGACCAGGGTGCCCGGCGGAGAAGGGGCCAGTCGAGTTAAGCAGGTCTAATTTCTGTGTCTCCCTCGAGAGCCTGTCTACATTGTTCTATGCCAGCAATTAAGTCTCAGCCAAAGCTGTCAACTTCCCAGGCCCAAGGAAACCCAGCACTGTGGCACTGGAAAAGAGTGCAGGTCAAGTCCATGTGGGCCACCTGGGATGGTCCCAGTCCCCACCCTGGCAGGGCCCTCCCCAGCCTGGGCTCCAAGTAGGACACTAGCGACGATGTGTGCATGTGAACTAGCCCAGCAGGACCATGCAATTCTGCAGCTGGAAGCCTCGTGCAAAAACTCAAGGGAAAAGAAAACAAGCAGCCAAGTTTAGAGACATCAAAGCCAGGGTAGAGGAAGGTCCTGGGGTCACCTCCCAAAGGACAGTACAGGAGGCACACCAGTGAAGTGGCCATCTAACTCACTCTCCTCAACACTTAGCTGGCTCTCCTGTCTCCCCGGAAGCTAATGCATGGTAAATCTTAGGCATTGCTGTTTGGGGAGCCGTTTACTGTGATTGTGTTTTGTAACACAGGTGAGAATACAATGATCAGAATCAGTTATCAGGACAGGGTAAGGGTGAGCATCCAGGAATCTCCCCATTTAAACTCATGTCCCATCCGACACCTCCCTAAGGCCCGTGACGTTTTAGCTCAAGCAGGCAGTTAGGGTTTGACTGGTGTAGCGTCGCTGGTTTGAGGAAGACCCTTCTCCCACACAGATCTGCTGTGCTGTGAGAATTTGGCCACAGACAGTGCAGAGGTCTTCATGCAAGGAGGTGGGCTGTCCGCAACTGTGCCCCCCGACTGTCCCTAACCACTCTGTGCGCCGCCTGTTAGAGACCTTTTGCTCATCCCCCACACCTGTGCTACACCTGTCTATAGCCTTTAGCACAGCCGGCCTGGGCCCAGCTTTTAGGGAGCAGCCCAGCCCTTTACCTCAAGATTGGCAGCCGGGGAGGAGGCTCAAAGAAAATCCATCCTCGCTCCCCCAGAAAAATATCTAGGGTCCTCAAGATTCTGACCTCTGGATGTTATCCACCTCCGGCCATGCAGAAACTAGAAGCTAACTCATATGCAGAGTCCCCAACTCTTCTCCCAAGATGCTCTGGGCACTCACTGGACTCTGGAGAACTGCACTAGCGCCCCCCGTGGAGACTCTGGGGTCTGCATGCTGGGGCCACTTCCACCTCCAGGGCAGGTGGGGGGAAGCACGGGAGATGGGTGCAGCTGTGGGATTTTGTTCCTGCTCCAGTGGGTGGCAACTCTGCCTCTGCGCCAGGACCTGTCCTATGTTCTCTACATGTAGCTTCCAATCAACCTCAAGTCTCCTGGGCACTTGACAAACCTAATCACTAATATCTTCCTTCCACCTGTGCCACTGAAAGCCTCCATTTGCCGGGAAGAGACTGAGTCTGCACATGCTACAGGAAGTCAGAATTCCAGGCCATGAAGGTGACTAACAGCGGAGCCTGTGGCTGAAGGTCACATGGACAGCCGGAGAATAGAAGGGATCTGATCCCCGCTCCCCCAACCTGGTGACCCTAGAAAAGCTCACCAGGGCAGAAGCCAGCCCTGCCGGCAGGACTCCCCCTGCAGCTCCGCAGCCAGAAACAGGAGGTTAATAAAACAGGATGAGGGGCTCCCGAGGGATGGTTCTTGGCCGCCTCTGAAGTTTACAAAAGCAGCGCTTCTGATGCCTCAAAGGCCCCCTGCCACAGCTCCCTATGAATTATTACACTGCAGGTTTTCAGGACATTCCGTCTGCAATGCCTTGGGAATTAGAGTAATTGTATTTTATCTGTTTGCCAAGAGTTTTCAGTAAACTCCTTTAATGTACTTTAAAACACACAGCCCCCAAATAGCAATGCGTGCCTCCTAGCTTATGCACCAGGCACTGAGCAAACGCAGGGTGATATATGGGGCGGGAGAGGACACTATTCATATATTCACACCCTTTAGCAAAACACACATTCATCTTAATGACATTACTCACCACATACCCAACAAGGAGCCCCGTGAAGGTCACAGTCGCTCTCGCTCCTCCAAGATGGCTCGTCAGCTGGCAGCGCCTCTCCCACGACTCCCCAGCAGAGGAAATCAGACGCCATACTCTTTCCCTACAAGTCGGAACTGTCAGAGAAGCCGCTGAGACTACAGCCCCAGCATCGGGGCCCAGGGAGCTTGCTGGCGGGCACCATGTGCACCCCCACAGGCCTCAGCAAGTCTAGCCCCAAATCGGCCTCCACTCTTCCTGCGACCAGAACTAGGGGAAGAAAACTAGGAAGAGGAGGAGGTGGAGGCAGAGGAGTGGGGAGAGAAGTGTGAGCTAGAGCTGAGGGAGGAGGAGGATGGAAGGTTCAAGGGAAGGCAGGACAAGAGGGCGCAACAGTGCTGTCGGCTCTGAGAGGCCAGAGGTCCCCGCAAGGATGCGGGAGCGGCCTGCGGAAGGACAGGGCAGCCCCACCTGCAACCACATGGAATGGAATCCTGATGACCCCTGGGCAAGCAAGGAAACCCACTCCCCTCGAGAGCCTCCTGAAAAGACTGCTGCTCTGGTGGTGCCTTGATGTTCGCCAAGGTCAAGACCTGTGTCAGACGTCTGATGTACAAAACCGTAAAATAACAGGTTTGTGACAATGTGTTACAGGGGCAACAGGAAACTCATTTGATTCCCCCACATAGTAGCCTAGCAAAATGTAAGTCACAGCCTGTCACTCCCTTCCTCCAAACCCTCCCGTGGCTTTTCGTCTAAGCCAGAGTGAAAATCAGAGTCCTTACACAGGCTTGCGAGGCCCTGGGTGGAGGTCCTCCCTGTCCCACTTGCTGCTGTGCTGCTCACCCCCGCTTTGCTGCTCTTCACGTGCAGCAGGTGCCTCTCTGCCCTGGACATAGCATCAGCTCCTTCTTCAGCCTGGGGCGATCTCCTCACAGATCTCTATGGGGTTCCCTGGCTCACTCCTAAAGTCTCTGCTCAATGTCACCTGTTCAGAGAAGCCAATGTGCAAAACCCCCCATCTGTCTTGCTCCTTTACCACTTAGTAGTGGTCACAACCTAATATATATTTATTGTCTGTTTCTCTGCTCCACCCAACCCCCAACTAAAAGGTGACCTCCAAAACAGCAGGGATTTGAGTCTAATTTTTTTCTGCCCCCCAGAGCAAGACCTTGAACATAACCCAGCACTCTGAAATGATCGTTGACACAGAAATGGTTTTATGGAAGTGGGAAGGGGCCCCACAGTTGTCTGCTCACAGGGCATCCACAGCAGGTCTGCTTCTGAGCTCTTCCCAGCCAGTGTGAGGACCCGCCAGGGGCTCAGGGCCTGGTGCTTGCCCAGCACCCAACCCGACCCTGACTAGTGGCCATGTGGGGAAGCAACAGCATCCACAAAGGCTGAGGATGCCCTATCATGACCTGCAGGCTGGATCCCTGGAGAAGGGTAACCATGAGTGGTACAATACTCTGAAAGTTGCCTTTCCAGATCCTGGGATTGTCCCCTCCCTCCTACGCCATCCATACAACCACTGATGCCAGCAATCCACAGGCACCAGACACATGTAGCTATGGAGTCTTGGAATGTGACTAGCACTGTTATGGGATGTATCCAGATGACCCCCCAAATCCTCATGCAGTCATGGGTGGGGCTTTTTCACAGGTGGCTGGATCTAGTGTGTGATACTAGTGCAAGGCTAGGCTCAAGGGCACTAGAATTAAGGGTGTGAGTGCTACTTGCCCTAGGTAACCTTGATAAGATATAAGGGACAGAAAGAGCTGTGGTCCTCTTTGGTTGTTTTTTTACCTCCTGCCCACCATGAACTATTTCTCCTCTGCCATGCCCCTCTGGCACACCACTCTGCCTTGGAACCAGCTGATTATGGACTAAAATCTCTACAAACTGTGAGTTAATTAAAGTTTTCCTCCTTTAACTTTGGGTTTTGGATATTAGCAATGATATAAAAGTAATTAAGACAGAATTTGGTACCAGAGAAGTAGAATCATTGCTGTGACATCACCTGGCCACAGGGCTCAAGACCTTTTGGAACTGGCTTATGGAAAGGGAAAGAGTATGGAAAGGTTTGGAGATGCCAGCTGAAAAAGTAGAGCTGGAACACCTTAGACTGTACTGATGGGAGAGTCTGGTCAGAGCTCAGAAGACTAGAAAGCTGATAGAAATCCTGCCAGTAAAGACCAGGCTCAGGAGGTTTCTGCTGGGAAGAAGGACTGCATCAACTGCTGGACTCCAGACAATGTGTGTCATGCCTTGGCAGAAAGTTTTTCTGCATTTTGTTTATGTCCAGAGACTTTGCTTGAGACTGAGATTAAGGGTGACAGACTAATTAATCTGGCAGAAGAAATTTTAAGGCAGTCTAATGGTGATGTGGTGGCATGGCTATTGTTTGGGGGCTTTTAGCCAGATTTATGTTGAGAATCAAGTGCAAAGAACCCAGTAGAATGATTTAAATCATTTTTGAGTTTGGCCAGAAAGGAAGCTCCAGTAAAGTTGGGGCCTGCAAAGATGGAACAGAGAAGAAACTGGTATCTGAAAAGACTAACAAGAAAAAGCCAAGTATTTCAGAAGAAGACAATAGAAAAGATGGCCCTCAGACACCACAAGAACCAACAGGACTCCAGTCTTCACAGCCTCAGAGTTGCAGAGGTGAAAGACTTTGCCTCAAGAAGACAGCCCCAGAGTACCATATCCCAGAATGCAACAGCCTAGAGAAGTTGTTCCTCTGCATTTGGTTCATAGGCACTCGATCCCTGCAGCCAAGAGAGAGAGAAACCTGGCTACTGCTCACAGCTGACAACAGACCTTGCCATCTCCACGTGGATTTTGGTCTTGCTTTGTTCCCATTCCTGGCTATCCCTGTTTGTAACTTTTGCATAAATAAGAATGTGAACTGTCTCATTCACAGTCTTGTGCATGGAAATGATAAGCCTTTTTGCTAACTAAAAAGTATGATTCAAATGACTGCTACCTGTTCCTATTTACTTTTTTAAGGTAGCTACTAGAAAATGTAAAATTACACAATGGCTTGCATCGACATATTTGCAGAGGACAGCACTACAAGCCAAGAGGACAGTTTCCAAGCCAACACACACACACACACACACACACACACACACACACAAGCTTCCTGAGCATCACACCAAACACGAGGACTTGTCCTCCTTGGAAGCCAGGAGGCTACTTGGATGAGCTCATGTCCTGGGCAACCTGATGCCCAGAGCCAACGCAATGCCATTCCCTGGCTCAGTGTCCTGTGCAGTGCTGAGCTGGAGGAGAGGCTGGGATGGGAGCAGCCTGGGGTCGATGTCCAGGTCCCATAAGACAAGCCCCCCACGGGATGATTCCTAGCAGTCTCCAACCCTCAATGGCAGAGGGCCATGGTTTTGGGGGACGTGGTCTAAAGTGTGGTCCACAGCATCTGGAGATATGGCACTTTGTGTTTAAAAATAAGATGAGCTGGTGTTTCTGGCACTAATACTCTGAGATCTATCACCCTTAAAAATATCCTGCAAAGGCGACTGTTGCCACTGCATTTTTAGCGCATTCTGAGTATTTCCAAGGTGGCAAACATTTGGGGGCCCTGCTGGGGTGCAGATTGCAGATGTGCAAGTCTCTGAGGGAGGGGAGATAGCGGCCAAGGTGGTCCTTGTGCGGCGGGCAGGCGCAGGGAGGAAGGCGAGGGGCAGGGGATCCTGACCCAGAGATGCCTTGGCCACCTCCCCTGGGGAGGCCGCCTGAGCGAGGAGACCCAGGAGACAGCCAGATCCTCCCCCAGACCCACCTCATTCCTTCCCCACAGCTCATGCAACTCAAAGCCACCTGCAGTCACCTGGAGACCACTGAGGAGACAGCACAGCCTCAAGCTGCACCTCCCGAGTCCACCAGGAAACGCCACCTCAGGTGAGGAAACACTTATCAAGGGCCACACTGACTCCACTTTTGTTTCGGGGAGATTCAGATGCACCACACAGAAATAATGAAGATTTAGAAGCTAACAACGTGTTTCAGGGTTAAACCACAGAGATGTCTTTCACTCAAGAGAACATTTTTTCTTCATTCTGGCTCCTATATCCCTTGGTCCCTAATCAGTGCCCAGTAATTCAGAAAAGGGAAATTCACGTGGAGCTTTGCCCGCTACAAAAAACAAAAATGGAGCCAATGCAGCAGTACATGTCTACAACCCCAGGTACTCAGGAGGCTGAGGCAGGAAAATCACAAGTTCAAGGCCAGTCTGGGCAACTTAGCAAGACAGATCTCAAAATACAAAGATTAAAAAAGATTGGGAATGTTTGATTCACTGTTCTAAATCTTCATGATTCCAGCTTGACATCGCTGGATCTCCCAAAGAACAAAGGTGAAATAAATATGGACCTTGAGATTTTGGGCTTCCCTCATAGAACGTTCTCCAGGCTGGGAACCGGAAGATAGGACACCATGGGGTGTGCAATGTCCTTGGTGTGTCTGGACTCTGGATGACCTCTGACCTGTGTGTGTATTGGAAAGAGAGGCCAATTTGGGTAGTAGAGTGCCCTTGGGTTCAATACCTAGTACTGCAGAAAGAAAGAACAAAAGAAAAAAAATGAATGAAAGAAAGAAAAAGAAGAAAGAAAGAAGGAAAAAAGAAAAGAGAAAGGAGACCTTGTGTGTCACCCTTGGGGGTGAAGGGGGGAAGTGGTGTCTCCTGTTTTGGTGACTTTTGGCAGGAATTCTTGTCTAGCAGGCTGAGTCCATGGGGTTTTGGAAGCACAGCACCCCTGCTCTCTGTGACTGACTTTTGAGGGACACTCAAGGGCCCACCTGGTGGCAAACTGGGTTCTCTCTCTGGCCTTTGGGATTCTTTTTTGGTCTCATAGGATGGCTGGGGCTGGGGCTCAAGGGCAGCCAGGAATGGGAGCTGGAAATGAGCCCCACCTCTGGCCTCCGAGTCGGGGCCTCGCAGGTAGCGAGAGCAGGGCAGAAGCCTCCTGACATCTCTGTCTGCCTCTAAACTTACTTTCTGAGTCTAGACTCAGTCGTGAGCACCATGTGACCGGTGCACCTGTGTGATAACGTGTGGTGGCTATCTAGGGTGACAACGACACAGCCTCTGTGCCAAAGAAAGTTATCTTGTAAACCTTTTCAAAAAACTTATAGAAACAGATTTTCTGAAAATATACCACGAGGGAAAATATATTTTGATCACCATGTTATTTTCGCATCATTATAAGACGAGCACACGTGTTCGCATCCGACTCCCCGGGCCTGAAAGACGAAGCCTCCGGCTGCTCATGTGGACTCCGCCCCAGGACCTGCTCTTCCCAGAGCTGCCACCCAAGCTCTGCAGCTGTTGGTGACCGTCACTCCGCCTGTCCAGTGCAGCCTGTACGGGTCTCCATGTAGCCGTGAGCTGCAGAGCTCAGTCTCCAGACTGTGGTGAGTTCTGCTGGGCCCCGTGCTCTCCTGCTTTGTACCCCGGGGAAGAAAAACCCTACACCTTTGGCCCTGCCCCCAGTTTCCAGCTTATGCTGAGGGCGAGATCCCCTCTACCTTGTTATAAATGGGATAAATCCTCCATAAAGCATTGCATTCAGGGGACTGCTTGACTCTTGGGAGCTTCATTCAGCAAACCCATTGGCCTCCCTTGGCTCCTCTGAGCCCCAAGGTGGCTAATTCAGAGGGCATTTTGGCCTTGAGAGCAGCCTCCATGTCCCCTCATGACACCAGACTATGGCACTGATAGACATTCCCTTTCCTCTGAGCAAATCCAGCTGCGGTAGAGACGGGACTCCAAGCACGCACGAAGGATTTCAGACTTGGTTTCTCCCCCAGTGGTGCAGTGCAGGCTGATGGATGCTTCCTAGCACAAACTCTGGGGTCAGGGAAGCCTGAGATCAAAGCCTAGTTCTGCCACTTCATGACTTTGAAACCTCGATCGCGTGACCTGACATGAAGAATGGGAGTAATGACAATTTCCGACTCGAGAGGCAGCTGAGTGTCCAGGGAGACGCTGTGTGGGAAGCGCTTGCGTTTTGGTGGGGACCATCAGGCACCAAGACGGGGCTGGCACAGAGATGCCGGGCAAGCTTGCCGCAGGGGCGGGCGAGCCCTGGAGCAAGGCTTCTCACGGAGCCAGGCTGCGGTTTGGCCTGTGCGGCGCACGATCCTCCCATCCAGTGCTCCTTCTAGAACACACCCCATGTCGGTCTCCCCGCCCCCTTCTGCAATGAACCGCCTGGGTGATGTTAAATCTGGGCAACAGGAACCTCCCCAAGGGCTTGGACGCAGGTGGGCCGCACGCTCCTTCCCCATGCTAGCCGGTTCATGAGCTTTCCAGGTACCCGTTCCCCATAGCTGCTGATGACAGATAAATAACTTCAGCTACGTTAGAGCTCCCAGGCCAGAGAAGTTCAAGAAAGATCTTGGACCTGCAGCGTCTGCTAAGAGAGCGTATTTCAGCACAGGCCTCTTAAATCGTAAAGGCTCCGGGGTGGAAGCTGTGGTGTGATGGATGCGCTCACTGTGACGGTTAGACGGGAGCTGGAAATCAATATGAGAAGTGAACGTCTGCTGGTCAGAAGAGAGCTTCCGCCCGGGCTGCTGCCGGGACCAGCTCAGGGCAGAGCAGCGCCAGGAGACCGGCTGCTTCCAGGGTTGGCGGTTTGATCTGGCCCTAGAGAGTGGGGTGACCGGGGAGGGCAGCGGCAGTGCCCACCTAGGAGGGCAAGGGAATCCTGAGGGGCCCTGTGGGCCCCTAGGCAGGGATCTTCACTACACAGTGCCTCAGTTTCTCCATGTGTCCTTCAGCCAGCAGAGCTGGAGTGTTTCTAAGGATGATGAGACTTAGGGCCTTTCTTATGTTGGAGGCCACAGCTTTCTAACATCAGGGGTAAGAGAGGCACCAAATCATGAGCGCATGCCTTAGCCAAGACGGAAAGCAAGTGAAGAGCCAGATTTTCCTGGGAATTCTTAGTCACAGTGGGGGAGGGGGGTGGCTCAGTCAGGAGGAAATGATCAGAGCCATTTGCAGGTTACCTGATGGCCAAGATAACACTTAACCGGGAAGAGACGGGGGCTCATGAGACTAGGAAGGGAAATACGAGACCACCCGTGGCACTAGTCCCACCGGGGTCCAAATTACTTCTCATCCATGGAAAAGGGCCAGGGATGTCACCTCCTAAGCCTCCGGCTGCATGAAAACACTTGTCTACACCAGACACAAGCTTAACTATCACAGGATTCCTCTTACATAAGAGATATAAATAAATTAAAGAGCAAGACAAAAGATAATAGGAAACAGGGAGAGAGATCTTTTGCGAAAGGGAAGAGGAACAAGAGATGGAGGAGAGGAGGGGAGAGGGTGAAAAAGAATTGAGAAGTGTTTTGTGCACGTGCGACTCCCCACAAAGCGTGAACGTGATCATTACAGGCTATAAACGTGTATTGATAAAAATAAAAATTAACGAAAAGAAAACACTTGCCTAACTATTCTGCTATGATCTCCTTAAAGACCTCAAGACAGTAGCTTTCCTTGGCCCTATCTGCCTCTCTGCCTCCTGGTAGCAAAGAGTATTTCGAGACACACAACGTTACAATAGGAGAGTTTTTCTTTCTCTCTCTCTTTCTTTTTTTTTTAATGAAAGAAGAATGACAGCCAACACAAATAAATAGGTGGCTCATTCACCATGGCCATGAAAGAGAGGCAAGAAAGAGGGACAGCGGTGTCACTCACAGTTCCTTCCACTCTGAGTAACAGGTCAGGTAGACCGAGAACCGACAGAGAAATTACAGACCTGGGAAATGTAACAAATGGGGTCAGACTGCTGCCACATAGAGAGAAGCTATTGGCTTCCTGCGGCTGCTATAACAAAGTATTGCAGAGCTGGGGCTGAATGTAGAAGTTTACTTCTTCACACTTCTGCAGGTCAGAAGACTGAAAGCAAAGGATTAGCGGGATTGTGGTCCCCTGGGACCCTTCATTGGCTTCTCTTAGCTTCTGGAGTTCAATCCTTTTGGTTTGCAGTTGCACCCCTCCCATCTATTGTCACATAACATTCTCCCTGTATGTGCTTAAATGTCACCTTCCTTACAAGGACACCAGTCACACTGGATTAGGGTCTACTCTAATGAGCTCATCTTAACCTGATTATATTTGCAAAGTCTCCACTTCCACAGAAGGCCACATGGACAGATCCCTTCAACATATTTTTTGGAGGCCCAAATTCGACAGAACCTCGTGACAAAATAAGAAGATGTGATTTCTTTGGAAATGTGTTAGCAGCATTCGGTCCACAGTCTTGGCCTTTTTGCAAATGCGTGTCCACATCTACAAATAAATGAAATCGATATTCCCCACAAACCTTACAAATCTCTTTTATATTATTTATTACAGCTCATGTTTCATTTCTGGTTTCGCTTCTGTACATATTGGTCCTTTCTTTGATCTGCTGGACTAATGGCTTTGTGAATTTTTTCAAAGGCCTAATTATTGGTTTTTTCCATCAATACTCATTTTTTCTGTCTTATTTACTCAGTTTTATTATTGCTTGCTTTCCTTGGCCTCTTGGCTTCTTTCTTACATCTTTAATATATGGACTGAGTTTGGAGTGTGTGTGTGTATGTGTGTGTGTGTGCATTTCATCTTTCCTAGGGACATAAGAATTTAGAATAATACAACTTTTCTAAATGGACTGTATTAAGAACATCCCATATGATTTGATATATTATAGTTTTTAAGTTATTCTGATATTTGCAATTTTTCTTTTCTTTTTTTCATTGTTGTAGATTGAATCTAAGGCCTTGTACTTGCTTAGTGCACTGGTTAGGGTTCTATGAATAAACAGAATCAATAGGGAAACATGATCGATGATAGATGATAGATAGATAGATAGATAGATAGATAGATAAACAGACAGACAGACAGGCTTACAGGATGAGGGGCAGGCTAATCCACCATGGCCATTGGCACACTGGAGATCTAAAGGACCCTGTGGCCACTCAGTCCAAGAAGCTAAAAACCAAAACCGAGAACAAGAGGGATCAAGAATGAAGTTCCAATCTGAGACCGGAGGCTTGGAAACCCCCTGGAGAGGCGTGGGTGTGAGTCCAGCTTGAAAGGCCGAAGAAGCCGGAGTCTGATGCCCACGGGCAACGGCAGTCACGGGAGACTCACCCACCCACTCGCGCTTCACAGACACAGGCTGACTTCCTCCTGCTTCCCTTTCCTTCCATCCCAAGCTGCAAGCGTTTTGGGCAGTGCCACACACATCAGGCTGGGTCTTCCCCATCATTTGTTGGCCCACTCGCCAATAATAATCTCTGGACGTCCTCACAGACACTCCCAGAAATGTGCTTACTGATCAGCTAGGTGCCCCTTAACCCAGTCAAGTTGACAGTCACCAAGAACTATCATCCTAGCCAAGTACTCTATCCCTGATCTAAACCAACAAGCCTAAGGCAATTTCTAAAATACCGACATAGCAGGGCGCTCCAAAGTCACAAAGCTTTGCATGTATTTCTATCCTTCTCATGTGATAAATGGAATTACGCTCACAGTCCAGCATGCTCCAGGGAAACGGCACCAGTTTGGGCGCCCAAGTGTGGGCCCTAGCTCAACTCCCAGTTATAAGAGTGTATGACCCTGAAGGCACCCACCTTCTCTCCAGCCTGCCTGATGGGCCCATCCTGGCTTAACTTTATTTTTTTTTAAAAGTAACAGCTTTAAAATTAAATGTAATTGCCAAGCAAGCTAAAGCTCCATTTCTAAAGGGAGATTCCATTCATAAAGCACAGCAAAGTTCTTAGTCTTTCCCTCCCCTTGGCCTCTGTCAGCACCCCTCCACCTACAGCTGCACCCGCTGTACAAACTCTCCTGCCCAGGCCCGATGGGCCTGCCAACCTCCTGCCCCTTCTTCTTACTCTGGCTTCTCCTGCAGCCTGTGTTCTGTGGCTGCCTGTTGGACTCCCGTACAAAGATCAGAGTCCTCGTAGCTGGTGATGGGTGGTGGTGAGGACGTAGAGAGAGGGTGAGGATTTGGATGCTTTTGTCCAACTCGCATCCATGAAAAGGGTTCCTGCTTTCCCTGTCACAAGCCAGTAGCTGAGTGGAAACCCATGAGCCACATCGGAAGTCTGGGGCCCACTGGGGCCTGTGAGTACCAGCATCCATCCATTTGTCCATTAATCCAACCAGCATTGATTGAGGACCTCATGAGTTTTAAGCCTTTTTTTGTTTCTTACTAAGTGCAGTGAATACAGTGGTGGACAACCCAAATCCAAAAGCTACTTTCCTAATGGCAAAGGCAGAAAGACAAGCAAGTAGTTAATCACCGGTCTGGTAGGAGGACTGTGGGCCCAGATCGGACTGGGCAGGTGCACTGGTTGGATCGATGGATAGCTGGGTGTTTGGGTGGGTGACTAGATGAACAGAGGTGTTAATGAGTGGATAAGATGATGGACACTAAATGCTAGGGACAGAGGGACTGTTAAGAGATTGCTACAACACTCTGCCTACTCTTGGACCCTCAGTCTAGAAGAGGGAAAAGAAGCCCAGGGCAGTGTCTGTAAATAGGAGGAGCATATAATGGCCTGGTGGAACCAGACAGCCAGAGGTTAACCCACTGGACACATGCTCAGTGAAAACTTCCCATGTAAAGGGATTCAAGATTGGAACAGCCTCCAAGTTGCAACGCTGCGTTCCAACCTTAGAAGTAAAAAATAGCTACTGTATGGATATTCTTTTCTACATAGCTGGTTTTCTTAACTGCAAAACAAGACGTTATTTTTGCTTCAGGAAAAGTGGCCCCTGACAAGCCTTGCAAGTTGCTGTAAGTTAACAGAAAGGCCCAGCTGAAGCCGTGGCACACACCACAGGCAGAGGGGTGAATGTACGCATGCCTGGAAGTTTGGGGGCCTGGTTTTGGTAGGGCAGGGAAGAGAGCAGAGGTTGAAGAGTTGGAAAGCTAGCTTGGGTCTGTATTAGTCAGTTTTGTGTCACTGTGACAAAATGTCTTGAGTAAAATAACTTGTAAGGAGAAAAGTTTTATTTTGGCTCTTGGTTTCAGGGGTTTCAGTTCATGGTTAGTTGGTTCCATTGTTTTTAGCCTGTGACAAGGCAGAAACACTACAGTGGGAGCACATAGTAGGGGAAACTGCTCAGCTTGTGGCAGCCCAGAAAGGGGAAGGGTCCATCCCAAAAGACCAGACTTCTTTTCCATAGGTTTCCACCTCCTAACCTAAAGGTTCCATACCTCCCAAGAGCACCAAATTTTCTTGACCAAGCCTCTAACCCATGGACCTTTGGGAGACATCCAAACTGTAGTGGAGGTTGAATGATTCTCCAAAAAGGAATTCAGACCATTCTGCAAACATGGAGGTAATGGTGACACTGCTGGAGCCACAGTTGTGTTCACAGCTGTGCCCCTTGGGAGGACTTGCAGGTGGGGAAGGGTGCATAGCAGGTGATGGGTCACTCGAGGGCGCTGGTTGGTCACAGGAAAACTGTTTTTGGCCTGGAAGGTCAGATGCCCACAACACAAGAATCATGAATTGGATTTCCTGGGAACTTCTGCCTTTCCAGGAGCCATTTATAGAAGCCCAGAGATATTTCTGGGTACTAGATTGGAGCGGGTAGGGAACGGTGGAATGGACTGAAAATTACAAGCTGTCAGAGGAGTTTTCTGCCTACTTACACTTTAGCGATTTGGATCTCTAACACTAATCTGAATATTAATCATTTTGAAAAAAAAAAACACACACACATGCAAATAGTTTTCCTTTCAAACACCTGTCGCCAAGATCCTGATAAATGGCTTGCTCAGCAGTGCTGCTTGCATCAGGAATCCAAGGCCAGCAACCCCCTTCTCTGAGAAGTCTGAGATGCCCGCCTCTGCAACAGATTGGGCTGTACTCTGACTCTACCCACTGTGCAGGTCTGGCCTCCCCATTCTATCTCCAAAAAGAAAGAACAAGCCTGACCTTCAGCTGCCTCTACCAGGATGTCCTCCATCAGCCTCAGCTTGGCTAGCACCTCCACTCCACTGGACAATCTCCCCGCTAAGTTAGCCGCATGGCCCTGAGGATGGAGAGTCCCTTGTCTTTCCCGTCCTGCAGCCCTGGGCACAAGCAAGCTGGACCTGAAGGTCCACCTAGGGAAGAAGACAAAGGGAAAACTGCGGAAGAGCTGGCTCCCAGGCAGTGGCATCGAGCAGCACTAGATGAGAGGCTCACCTGCAGCTTCCAGAGGAGCCAGGGAGGGGTGCGCAGTGTGCATCCCTTGGGTGCTGCCCCACCAGGACTCCAGGGCAAGCTCTGTGACCTGGGGCAGGTAACAGCTTCCTGCAAAGCACTAATGCACATCATAATAAGCAGGCACTTACAGTGATAGTAGTTATTATCCAGTTAGCCCCTGCCCCTGCCTTTTATGCCCGGCATCATGCTAACTGCATGCACAGATTTGCCTCATGTAACCTGGAAGTCTGGAAAGGTCTCATCCCTTGCCCAGTGGTGGCATCAGGACCAAGCAGAGTTCTGAGCAGAGAACCTGCATGGCTAATGTTACTGCTGTAGTACCCTGGCCATTTCCTCCACCAACACTCCCTGGCACCCAGCTTGGTACCTACAGCCCTGGCCACTGGTCTTCTCCCCTGTCCTTCCTGGCTGTCCTCCCTGATGGCTCCTTCCTCCCACACCCTGAGCAGGGACCCAGATCTCCATCTAACCTCCCCAGAAGCCCCTGGCATCCCTTTTTGGATCCCACTGCCAACTCAAAGGCCCTGTCCAGCTGCTCCTACCTCACCCTCAAGCTGAGCCCTTGCTGGAGCCCACATGGTGCTGGGGCCTCCACGCAGCATTGAGAGACTGAGTCCTTCTTCCCACAGGTGTTTGTTGGACATGTGCTGTGGTCAGCACTGTCCCAGACACAGGTAGCAATGCCCCCAGACCACCCTCCTGCATCCCTCTGATCTATGGTTCTCAGGCTGCTCTCTGCTGGGGCCTAGGGGCACCTGGATTCCGTCCTTGCCAGTGGAGCTTCTCAGACAGAACCAGCTCCATATCTGGGGCCAGAAGTTACTGTCTATGACAGTTAAGTTTAATTTCTACCTGACTGGCTTGGAAGCCACCTAGGGGATTAATGAAGCACACTTCCAGGTGCATCCAGGTGAGTCACGAAGGCATGACCTCGGGTGCTGTATTTGGTCCCTGGCACCTTCTTCTCTGGCTGTTCCCCTGCTCTGCTTTCCAGCCACCATGAACTAAGCAACTTTGTTCTGCCATGCCCTTCCACTCTGATGCTTCCACTTTGGAGCCAGTCAACCATGGACTGAATCCCCTGGAACCATGAACCACACAAACCCTTTCCTCCTTTACATTGCAGGTGTCAGGCATTTTGGTCACAGGGACAAAAACCTGACTGTACACTGTCACTGGCACAGGGTATTTTCAACTCTCACAAAAAACCAACAAGTGAGGGTAATACTGTTGGCAAATCCAGACATGAAGAAACTGAGGTTCAGAGAAGGAAGTGAAATGCATAATATAACACGGGTCCTAAGGGATGGAGCCAGGGTACTCCCTACCATTCCACCGCACCCCACCCCCAAAACTCAGATGAATTCAATCTCTGTGCTGCCTTCCTGAAGGGAGTGTTTGGTTGGGTTGAGGGGGGATCTCCCTATGTCTGACTGGCACATGGCAGAGCCAGCTGCTTCACACGCACAGGACAGACAGACGTCTGCACTGGTGAGCAGGAGGGGTCATTGCTGTGCCATCCAGGGCATGGTGAGCAGCCACATGCATCTCTAATCCAGACCTGAGAGGGGGAAACTAAGTGCCATTTGTGACCAACCCACGCTCAGCAACAACCAAGCTCTCTGGTGGCAAATCCTGGTGCCTGTTGCCCCCCGACCTCGAGGCAGACCCAGTCTCTTGAAATCGAGTTCTGAGGGCAGTGGTGGCCTGTGCTGAGGTACTGCTGCCTGCCCAGCTCCTCCATCTGTGTCCCATGGGGTACAGAAGCTGAGTTATTCCAATATGTGACAGCTAACAGACTTATTATCTCAGTACAGTAAAATAATTTTTTGAATTATTCATGTGATATTTGAAATCATGATTATAGGAACAAATTCGCTACCCAAAAACTGGAAGTGAAGGCTGCCTCATTTCTAATGCTTCAGGCAGGGCAGGCAGGAGAGCAGAGGACGCTGCTGAACTTAGACCCCACTCCCAGAGATCCCTTCTGAGATACATATTACACGTGGCCCCCAGCAGGCTGTCCGAACACACTCGTTCTTCCAGTCCTCTTTGAGGATGGGTCTTTGCAGGCCTTGCAAAGACCCTGCTTCTCTCTTCAGATGTCCCCAGGGCTTGCCCCCTCCATCTGTCCCCTGACTCCCTGGGTCAGGAGCCAGCTGACTTCTCAGAGGCTGGGAAGAGCTATCTGGTTTCCAGTCCTCCAGAGCTGGCAGGGTCTGGTCTGGAGATCACTGCCCTGCAGACAGTTCCAGTCTCCTCTTGTCCTGGGAAGTCTGCATGAGCGCCTAAGGTCACCTGCATCCCTTGGACCAGATCTTCTGGAAATGGTTCTGATGAAGCAGACTTAGCACCTGCAACCTGTCTCCTGCTGGGACTTTTAGGGCAGTGGGGTAAAGCACTTCCCTATCTGTGTTAGACCAGGTTTCTCTGAAAAGGGCAGAAGGGCAGCTCTGCTGCAGACAGATGAGAAACAGCCTGTCTGAGCCTCAGTTTCCTCATTTGGCAAATGAGATTAGTGGCATCTGATGTCATAGGATCGTGTTAGAGAGAAATAATGAGAACCCAGTTGGGGAAGTGCTTTGGCAAATATCCATGTGCCATGGGTACCAGTGCTGCCCAATTCATTTACTTACCTAATTACACTGTAATTGCCCTGCAACAATTACACAGTTGTTACAGTAATATCAGGAAGACTCTTTAGCCAGGCCTTCTAGTGCCACACTCCAGCCTAGGATCCTGGAGACCCCCAAGGCTCAGGTGCTGGGTCTTCTGGGCCATCCTGGAAGGGTAATTGAGAGTGCATCTCCCACAAAGGCTGCTGCTCAGGTTAGATGGTTGGGCATTGCTACAGCAGTATTGGAAATGATTAGAGACATGACAGGTTCAGCTCTCCCCTGGAGGAATTTGCCAGGACCGCATCAGAATCTGTACTTAAAAGTAAAGGCAGAGCCCTTGGGGTGCCTCCTGAGTTAATGACAGAGTGCCAGTGCCCACCCTGTGACAAGAGAGCAGGGTTAGGATGTGGAAGGAGAGGAGGCATGATATGCTGGCTGTCTTACTTTTCTCTCGTTGCTGGGACAAAATACCTAATGCCCAGAATTAAAGGAGGAAAGGTTTATTTAGCTCACAGTGTGTGGAGGTTTCAGTCCATACTCAGCTGTCTCCCAGGCAGAGTGGCACTTGGCAGGGGGCAGCAGTTCATGCGGTGGAAAACAGCAAAAGCAACAAGACCAAAAAGGAAGGAGCGAGAGAGCAAGTCCCTTCTCCTCGCTTACATTGTATGCAGGCTACCCGCCCTAGGGCAGGTGTAGCACTCACACCCATAATCCCAGCACTGGACTGTGAATCAGTGCAAACTCTAGAAGTCCAACCCCATGACCACAGGAGGTTATGAGCATCCAGACACAAACCCTAAGACAGGCTGAAGACAGGGCCTTGCTACTGCCAGGTCTGACAGCTGGCCCCATGGGACAGAGACACTTGGGACTTCCTTGAGTGACTTCACCCTGTCACTGTCACCTGTCCGCAACATACAAGACCAACCCAAAGCAGCCCCCGGATGACAGAACTCACGGTCACCCTCTTGGTGCCTCATCTGGCCAGACTGGGCACAGACTGGGCAGCAGGACCCCCTGACCACAGCTCGTGTGTGAGAGGCCAGGGATCCCCCAGGGAGGCTGCAGGTAGAGAGACGTGATATAAGTACCCCCTCTCTGCTTCTGAGCACACAAAATACCAATGCACCCCCATTCCCAAAGCCAGTGAAGCATCTCATTACTTTTCTCTTTAAAAAAATATCAAAAGCATATTGAAGCCAGGTATGGTGGTGCAGGCCTTTAATCCCAGCACTTGGGAGGCTGAGGTAGGAGGAGCGTTGTGAGTTCAAGGCCAGCTTGAGCTACAACGTGAGCACAAGGTCGTCCTAAACTACATAGTGCGACCCTCGAAAAACTAGGGCCAGGAGTTTGGCTCAGCGGCTTAAGCACCTGCCTGGTAGGCCTGAGGCTGAGTTCGATCCCCTGTACCGCAAAAAAAAAAAAAAAAAAAAAAA
>RJWM01026751.1:0-27648 GCA_004363535.1 Dasyprocta punctata
TTGTTAGATTGATTCCTAGGTATTGCATTTTTCTCGATGCTATTGTAAAAGGTATTGTTTCCCTAGTTTCTCTCTCAGTGAGTTTGTTGTTCTTGTACAAGAAGCCTATTGATTTTTGAGTGTTGACTTTGTAACCAGCTACATTACTAAATCTGCTTATTAAATCTAGAATTCTTTTGGTGGAGATTTTGGGATCTTCTAAGTAGAGTATCATATCATCTGCAAATAATGATGGTTTAACTTCTTTCTTTCCTATCTTTATTCCTTTTATTTCTTTCTCTTGTCTAATTGCTCTGGCTAAAGTTTCCAGGACTATGTTAAATAAGAGTGGAGACAGTGGACATCCTTGTTTTGTTCCTAATTTTAGAGTGAAAACTTTCAGTGTTTGTCCATTTAGTATGATGTTGGCTGCTGGTTTGTCATAGATGGATTTTATCAGATTGAGATAAGGACTATGTATTCCAATTTTCTGTACGGTTTTTATCATGAATGGGTTCTGGACTTTGTCAGAAGCTTTTTCTACATCTATTAAGATGATCATATGATTTTTGTCCTTGGCCCTGTTAATATGGTGTGTTATATTTATGGATTTACATATATTGAACCATGCCTGCATCCCTGGGATGAGTCCCACTTAATCATGGTGTACAATCTTTTTGATGATTTGCTACAGTCTGTTTGCCAGTATCTTACTGAGGATTTTTGCATCATGTTCTTTGGGGAGATTGGCCTGTAATTCTCTTTCTTAGTTGAGTCCTTCTCTGGTTTTGGAATCAGAGTGATGCTGCTTCCAGGAATGAGTTTGGGAGTATTGCTTCCCTTTCAATTTCATTAAGGAGTTTGAGAAGTAGTGGTGTTAGGTCTTCACTAAATTTCTTGTAGAATTCAGCAGTGAATCCATCAGGGCCTGGACTTTTCTTTGTTGATAGGTTTTTAATTACATCTTTAATTTCATTTATTGATATTGTGTTATTTAGGATTTTTATATCTTTTTGATTCAACTTTGGTAATTCATATGTATTAGGTATCTGTCCATTTTTTCTGTATTTTCCATCTTACGAGAATACAAGTTTTCACTGTTGTTATAGATGATTTTCTGGATTTCTACAGGGTCTGTTGTGATTTCACCCTTTTCATTTCTACATGCATGAATTTGAGTCTTTTCTTTTTTTTTTTTGATAAGGTTGCCCAAGGGTTTGTCACTTTCATTTAATCTTTTAAAGAACCAACTCTTCAATTCATTGATTCTTTGTATTTTTTCTTTTTTAGTCTCCAGTGTGTTAATTTCTGCTCTGATCTTTATAATTTCCTCCCTTGTACAAGCCTTTGGTTTAGCCTGCTCTTCTTTTTCTCAGAAGTTTGAGGTTCAACATTAAGTTGTTTATATGAGCTTGCTCTGTTTTCCTGATATGGGTATTTACTGTTATAAATTTCCCTCTTAAGGCTGCTTTCATTGTGTCCCACAAGTTCTGGTATGTTGTATTGTCATTGTCATTCAACTATAAAAACTGTCTAATTTCTTCTTTAATTTCATCTGTGACCCATTGATTGTTCAGTAGGGTGCTATTTAATTTCCATGTATTGATGAAATTCTTGTGGTTTCCTTTGGCATGGATTTCCAATTTCATTGCACTCTGGTCTGATAGTATGCATGGGACAATTTCAATTTCTTTACATTTACTTAAGCATGTTCTATGAGCCAGTATATGGTCTATTTTGAAGAATGCCCCATGTGCAGCTGAGAAGAATGTATATTCTGATGGTGTGGGGCGGAAGACTCTATAGACATCTACTAAGTCCATTTGCTCAAAAGTTTGATTTAGGTCTAATATTTCACTATTGATTTTTTGTCTAGTTGATCTTTTTGTGACAGCAGGGTATTGAGGTCTCCCAATACAATTGTATTAAAGCTTATTTGATTTTTCATGTCCATTAATAATTGTTTTGTATAACTGGGTGCACTAATATTTGTTGCATATGTATTCATGATTGTTATCTCTTCCTCTTGGATTTTTCCCTTTACCAAGATATAGTGACCTTCTTTGTCTCTCTTAATCAGTTTTGGCTTGAAACTGACTTTATCTGTAAATAGAATAGCAACCCCTGTTTTTTTCTGAATTCCTGTTGCATGGAGTATTGTTTTCCATCCTTTGACTTTCAGTCTATGAATTTCTTTTTGAATTAAATGTGTTTTTAGTATACAGCATATTGTTGGATCTTGCTTCTTAATCCATTCGGCCAGACTGTGTCTTTTGACTGGTGAATTGAGACCATTAACATTAATAGTTAGAACTGATATGTATTGACTTATCCTTATCATGTTATTTTTCTATTATTGGTCCCCCCTTTTCTTCCTTTGTCCCTTCCCTCTAATTGTTTGCCTCTCTGGTAGATTCCTTCTATTGGGGTTCATAGAGCTGTAGTCCTTATTATCTCTGTCTAACCTGTCCTTCAGAACATTTTGGAGTGCTGGTTTGGTGGTTGTAAATTTCCTCAGATGTTCTTTGTCATGGAAGTATGTTATTTCTCCATCTATTTTGAAAGATAGTTTTTCAGGCTACATTAATCTGGGTTGAAAGTTGTTTTCCTTTAGAACTTGGAGTACTTCACTGCAAGCTGTCCTTGACTTGAGAGTTTATGCTGAGAAGTCAGCTGTAATTCTGATGGGTTTTCCTTTATGAGTGACTTGTTCCCCTTCCCTAACAGCTTTTAAGATTTTATTCTTGTGTTGAATTTCTGGAATCTTGACTATGATATGCCTGGAAGTAGCTTTTGTTTGATCATTGCTAATTAGAGTTCTATATGCCCCCACTTACTTGTATGTCAAATTCTTTTTCTCTACCAGGAAAGTTTTCTGTCATGATGTCTGTGAACATGTTTTTAATGTCATTTGAGGTATCTCCTCCTTGTTCATTGACTCCAGTTAATCTTAAGTTATTCTTCTTTGTCTCATCGAGCAGCTGCTAGATTGATTTCTCATGTTCCATTGCTAGTTTTAAGAAATCTTTCTTTTCCTGAGTTCATTATCTGAGATCCTGTCCTCACATTGGCCTAATCTGCTTAGAATACTTTCAATGGAGTTTTTATTCTCCTGGATATCTGCTTGAATCTGCTTTATGGAGTCCATTTGTTTCCTATGTTGTGCTTCCATAATTTGCTTAAGCTCATTTATTATTATTATTATTTTGTGTCGGCATCTGCTCTAACGTTACTAAGCATGGTGTGTATTTTGGTAATCTCTGTAGTTATTTGAGAGATTATTTTTTATTTCATTTTTTCCAGAGCCTCATTCAGTTTCTTTGTTACCACTTCAGGGAGACCTGGTAGGGGGCGTTTGGATTTTCCAGCCTCATTGCCCCCTGGGTTTACCTTTGGTGAACTGGGTGTCTGAGGCTGTGTCTTGTTTAAGTGTCTTCTCATTTTTTTTCTTTTTTACTTTGATTCCTAGAGTGATACTTGTTAGTTGCCTATGATCAGTTGTTTTATTGTTGGTATTAAGGACATCCAGGTGATGATCACTTCTCTGATGTATCTCCCAGGTATAGCTGGTTCTTGGGCTCTGAGGCTGTTGAAAGATCCCATCTCCTCAGTTTGTTAGCGATGAGAAGCTATTGCTCGCCTAGCTCAGTCCCTGGTTCCTTGGCACCGTGCCTCAGCACTCTCCATGTGCCCTAGGCAATCTCAGTCCTGGACCATCAGGGCCAACAGCTATCCAAAACAATCATGTTAATTTTGGCTGTAGTGTCACCAATAGCACCAAACACAGACAACAAAACAATAAACTGAGCCAACCCCTGATTTGCAACCCTCAACCATATGAACTGAATTTGTGATCATATAACAGAATGCAAAACAATCATACACAATACATAAGTCCACAATATGTGAATTCTGTCCTCAAGAATCAGGACCCAAAATGGATTAAGTAGAAGACAGAGAAGTGGGAAAAGAGAGAGATTACAAGTAGGTTGGGACAAAGATGGGTCCCACCAACTTGGGGAAACAGATGTGGAAGATGGAAGGAAAAGAGAGTTGAAAGATATAAAAGGTAGAACAGAACAAAAGCACACCCACAAGGAGGCCAGAGACCACACTCACACTCACAAAAAAAAAAATAAATAAATAAATAAAAGAGAAAGAAAAATAAAAAAACAAACTGAATAAAACAAACAAACAAGAAAAGGAAAACAAAAACAAAAAATAGTCCACTTCCAGGATTCACTAGTAGACAGCCTGTGGTGACAGCATCCCGAATCATGGCACTGTATCCCTGCAAGCCAGCAGTTGCTTTATGATGGAGTAGTGGACAACCTTAGCAGGTCTGCACTGAGACCAGACTCAATGGGCTCGCCACAGTCCAAGATATTTCCATGGGTCTGTGCCCAGCTAGGGGCTGCTGGAGGAAGCTGGCAACAGTTCTGGTTCCAGGCTTATCTGGCCCAACTCCAAAATGGCTCCCGGCCAATCGCTCTTTCCTGCGAGAGGACTGAGTCCTCTGCACTCATGGCCAGCCAGCACAGTCCTCCACATCTGCTGCTCCCCTCCATTGCTGAGTCTCCCCACAGAGGCCTCTGGGGTCACTGACCACCACCAACACCATGACCACACATCCCCAGGTTCCAACAGCTCCCCTCATGCGGTGAGTCCAGCTCTGGGCAAAGGCACTGCCAGCTGCCACCTTCGTTGAAGTTTTTACTCTCTGTGTGGGCTTCAATTTAGACTTCAAATTCTTCTTGGGTCCAAGGGACCCACTTCCTTCCTTTTTGTCTTCTTCACGATGGTATATTCCCATGTCTAGATGGTGTCTTTCAGAGAGGCTGTTTTCTTTGCTGCTTACTACTCCACCATCTTCCCGGAAGTCTGAAAGTTTTTGTTTTTAGGTTTTTTTTTTGGGGGGGGGGTCTTTTTGAGACAGGGTTTCACTATGTAGTTCAGGCTGGCCTCCAACTCACAGTGATCCTCCCACTTCAGCCTCCTGGGATTATAGATGTATACCACCCAGCTTGAATATTAAGTTGTATATTCAATATATATATATATAGATAGATAGACAGATCTAGCCAAAAAATGTATACACACTTCGTCTTTTGTAGCAGTACAAAAGTAGTTTGCCATAATAACAAATGTCTGGAACCTAATGGTCACCACTTTGAGCACCTCTTGTAATTGTAGAGGCCAGCAGCCAGGAGTGGTGGTGCACACCTGTAATCCCTACACTCATGAGGCTGAGGATCACTGTGAGTTGGAGGCCAGTCTGGGCTACATGGTGAGTTCAAGGCCAACCTGAACTGCATAGCCAGATCCTGTCTCAAAAACAACTGTAGAAGCCAAAGGTAACTTGTGTTAATCTCATGATGTCTCAATAAATTTAGTATTAAAATATTTATACAAGTTTTTCTTTTCCTGATGTATACATTTTTTGGCAGCTCTCCCCACTTCTCAGTCCCCCTATATATATACACAATTTTTTTTTAAACAGAGCTGAGCATAGTGGTGCACACCTGCTGAGGGAGGCTGAGGCTGGATGATCACAAACTGTGGCTCAGCCTGGGGATTTTAGTGAGATATACATCAAAAAAAGGGCAGGGGATTTAGCTCAGTACAAAGCCTCTGAATTCAATTCCTTGAACTGCAAAGGGAAAAAAAGACAATAAAAGAAGTTCCATTACTTTGGAGAATAAATAGTTTAGTGAAATGAAAACATATGTAAAGACATGAAGGAATTAAGTAAAATACATATACAGTTTAAAAAATAATAAAACCAGGGGACAGGATATAGCTCAGTGGTATATCCAGCACATGCGAGACCCTGGGTTGAATCCTTAGCACTGCAAAATGAACAATAAAGTGAAACTAGAGTTGCATCTTCTGTGGGAACAGGATAATAAAATGCACTGCTGCACACCCAGCACTCTGCTCTGTGTTGTACCGCTGGTCTACCCCATCCTGGAGCAGAGGGACCAAGCAGGAATGGGAAGCCCTGGGTGGGGTTGGGGGTGGGCCCCTGCCACGAGGCAGTTCCATGGGGAAACTGAGGCTTGTGCCCCACCCCCAGGTGGCTTAGGCCCTGGCAATGCTTTTTCCTCTCCGAAGACTTGGTGGGACCAGCTCTGGCCAGGAGGGGGCGAGGTGAGCTGGGACAGGCTGCAGTCCTGGAGACCAGGCTGTCTAGGCAAACCTTGGCCCCAAACCCGGCAACAGCACCACCACCCTCCCACCCCTGGCACCTAGTACAGCCTCTGCATGCAGTCTGAGGTGCGTGACCTTGCAACACTCTTGGGTGCTGTCCCCAGGGCCACACAGCTCAGCCCCCACATCCCCTGCATCCCACTCCTTGTCTCCTGGGACTGGGCTACCTTGGTGCTGCTGTTGTCTGAGGGTTCCTTTGGATTCCTCTGCTATGGGGAGCTCACCCCTGAACCGGCAATCAGCCTGCTAGTGTTTCCTCCAGCACGCTGGGTGGTTGGGGACCCCTCAGCTCTCTGCCCTCTCACTCCCACAGGAGGGTCAGAGCAGGCTCATCTGCCCAGGGCTCACACTGGGCCAGGCCCAATACCAGTGCCTTATCCCTGTGTTCCACACTCAGGCAGAACCCCAGGACAACATGCATAGGAAGCACTTGCTGTGCTGACAGCTTCCCTGGAGGCTGAGTGAGGAGAGGACTCCTACCTTCCCCACCCCGGTGCTGCCCCCCAGTCCTGGAAGATTGTGAAATTGGGGTTTGATACACACAGCTCCTAAAATCCTGGGCTCTGGGGACACAAGTCTCATGTGTGCTAATGAGCCGGCCACTGGCCAGCAGCCCCGGGTGGCTTCAGCACGGGCTGACACGGAAAGACCAAGGCAGGATCCCAGGGCTGGGACTCCCAGCCCAGGACGGCCTCCAGGAGGGCAGAGGGGCCAGCAGCTCACTCAGTCCTGCCCGTGTCACAAAGCCTCCATGACCCCAAGGCCAGGGCTCAGAGGGCTTCCTGGGATCCGAAGACGGGCAGGGCGGGGCCCAGGGAGGGCAGGAAGCCCACCTCCCCATGCCTGCCCTGCGTGCCCCTCATCTGCAGCCTGGGGCCGTCCTGATGAGAAAGCAGGAAGGGAGCCAGTGTCCCCTGCCCCCAGCCCTGTGAGCCGGGGAGCAAGTCCATCCATGCCGAGGAGGGCGGAGGGACCTGCTTTATAGCCAGCGGGGCGGGGTCAGAATCCCAGGTGAGAGGGCCCAGGGTGGTGGGGGCAGTGCTGGGCCGGAGCCCCACCTGTGGGCAGTGCTGTCTGCAGGCAGGTGACGTGGGCTGAGTTGGTATAAAGGACACCAGCTAGGACCCCTGCAGAATTGCTTGCTTCCTGGTGGGGAGAAATCCCACACCTTCTGGGGTCATGAAGTCTGCAGTGTTGCTGCTGAGTGAGAAGAGAAAGCTAAGCCTGGGTCCCATCAAGGCCCAGCCCAAAGCTGTGCTCATGTTGGCCTGCTGGAAGATGTGGTTGCAGTGGTTGGCTGTGTGGCCCTGGGGGCCCTGGGAGGGGCCTTCACAGACCCTCACCAGCCCTGGGCTGGGATCTGGGACCAGTCCGCCCTGGCTTTCATTGCTCAGGTGCTGCAGGAGCCACATGGCCTCCCGGAGGATCGTGGTGAGATTCCGTGTGGGGAGGCTGGGCCACAGTCTTCCACTTCCCCTTCCTCGGCTGCAGCCCAGCTTCATACCAGCCCTTGGCCTACAGCAGATGCATGGAGTCGTGTGTGGCCCCCTTGCCTCACTGTGTGCAGGTTTCCAGCCCTAGGTCAATATCTGGGGTGGGAGTTGCCTGCTGGGCGTGGCACTGCAGTCCTCTGCCCGAAGGCCAGTTGCCCAGGCAGGACCTGCTTTCCATCCGGCTCTGGGCTGCAGGCATAGAGCTGGGGGCTGTATTGACCTATGACACAAGGTTAGCATTTCCTCTTTTTGGAATGCAGGCAGTATTACCAGGACTTGTGGTCTTTAAAATGTTTAAAATGGCACGTATAACTGTACATGTTTATGGGGTACAGTGTGACAGTCTGCTAGCTGTCTGCAATGTATAATGATCGAATTGGGACAATTCACATTTCCATCTCTGCCAGTACTTTTCTTCATGCTGGGAGCCTTTGAGCTCCTCTCTTCAGTTCTTTGTAAAGAGCACAACACAGTGGCGAATGTTGGCACACACCTGTGCCATGGAACGCAACATCGAGTCCTCCTTCCCAGCTGCACCACGTCCCTGACCTCCAAGCCCCTGTTCCCTCTCCCCAGCAGCAGTCTTCTACTCTTGCCTGTGAGATCAGCTTTTTTGCTTCCTGTGTGAGTGAGGTGATGCTGTGCTTGTCTCTCTGTGCCTGGCCTGTTTCACTTAACTCCAGTCTCATCCATGTTGCTACAAATGACAGGTTATTGCCCCTTTTTAGAGGTGAATACTAGGACCTGTGAGTTCTGTTATTGGTAGAAGTGTCAGACCTTTTGAGTCTGAGATGCCACAGGAATCCAGAACGGCTTATGTTCCTCATATACTGAAATTTTGGAGGCTTGCCTGGTTTTACCATTTTGGGGACCAATAACAAAAGAAGTCCCAATCAACAAGGACACTTGCAGATCTGCTGTCCCCACTAGAAAAAGTTAAATGCCACACACCTCGGAGTGTTTGCTAATAGACTGTTTTCCCTGTCACAGTGTGTCAGGTGTCTTAGGCACTGGCGAAACCTCTCTGACCAGGGTATCCTCCGAGGGTCCCCACCGTGCACACGTAGCCTCATCCCTGACCTGGCTAGTGAGGCCTTGCCACTCCCTGACTCAGATCTCAGGTTCTGTGTGTACAGCATGGAGTTTCTGGTCACCTGGAGCTTCCTGTTTCAGGAATCTGCATTTCCCACAGGGCTGCAAATTCTGCCAGCCTGGAAGTTGGGGAGGGATGCAGCCATTTAGGTGCCTTCCAGGGATGCAAGGCTAAATAGGCTGGCCAGAGGAAGCCAGAAGGTGTAGGGCTGGGGCTATGCAAGGGGTCTGTGTCTGGGGCAGCAGAAGTCCAGGGTGGGCTCTGGGATGCCCCGGCCCCAAAGTCCCAGAACCTCCTGTGCCTGGCTTTCTGACACCCAGTCCCGGTTTGGAGGGGCTGCTCCATGCAAAAGGGGTGTGGGTACCACCTTGGCAGACATAGTAGCCAGCATCTGTGGCCTGGTTACACCCCCAGCCCCACTGGCTTATGGGAGAAAGTCCAGTCCTTTGGGGGCCACAGAGGTCTGCAAGTCCAGGCCCCAAGAGAGACCTGTTCTGGCTCTTGTCCAGTTGGTGATGTTTGGTCTCTTCTTCAGTCCTAGGGCCAGCCACCCCTGAAGAAAAGGAAACTGAGGTCAGAGAACAGGAGGTGGCTGGTGTGGGGACACCCTTGAATTGGACCTCTCCTGGGGTTTTTGTTCATAAATGAAGGTACAAGTGCACATAAGCACATGCACAGCTATGCGTGTAACATGAGCATTGTCTATGTTAAGTGCCCAGTCCACCAGTTGTGGTGAATGGATGTGTGGGTGCAACCCTCACCCTAAAAACGACCAGAGTGAGCTGGGTATGGTGGCACATGCCTATTATACCAGCACTCAGGAGGCTGAGGCAGTGGAATTGCTGTGAGTTTGAGACCAGCCTGGGCTACAAAGTGAGTTCAAGGCCAGCCTGAACTGCATAGTAAAACCCTGTCTCAAAAAAGACAAAAAAGAGCTAGGAGTGGTGGTGCATGCCTGTAATCCCAGCACTCAGGAGGCGGAGGCAGGAGGATCATTGCAAGTTCAAGACCAGCATGGGCTACAGAGTTCCGAGATCTCCGTGGTGCCAGGAAAGATGGGGTCCCAGTTGCTGCCCACACACATGGACATCAGTGTGCACTTTCAGAGGTTGAGACAAATTCTCCCTCAGGTCCTACTAAGGGAACAATTTGATGGCAGCTCAGAACCTGTCCACTGCAGGGCACAATGAACAGCTGCTTCTTGTAAAGCCACCAGTGCCATCCAGGCCACCCTCATGACCTGGTGTGACCCCAGCGCCTGCCCCAAAGCCCCTCTCCAAATTCCATGCAGTGTATGGTTTGGGAATAGGCTTCCACATCTGAGTTCCAGGGGACACTTAAATCAACCAGCTTTCCATGGCTTGCTGGGAGCTCCGGCACCTCAGTGGCTTGAATGGCCCTAGTGGATGCTGTTCCGGGCCCTGGGTGTCAAACCGCATGCCTCAGGATGCGGTTCTCGCCTTTCCAATTTGTCTCTGTGTGCAGGCTGCAGGGGTGCTGGATTCTTGCAGGTGGGCATCTGGCCTGCTCACCTGGGCTGGGGTCCTGTGTGAGTTGAAAAATGTGGCTCCGCGTTTATATTGCTCGATCTCCCAGATCTTGCTCACCTGGCACTATAGAGGGGAACTTGTTTGGGAATGGGGTCTGCTGGGTAGCCCTTGTTAGTAATCTGAGAGAAGAATACCCTGCATGTGAGTGGGCCCTGAACCCCAGTGCTTGAGAGAGAAAGGAGAGGGAGATTTGAGCCCCATGGAAGGTGAGATGAGATGGGAGTACTGCAACCCCAGAAGCAGGAGAGGCAGGTGGAGGCCTCCTCTGGGGCCTCTGGGAGTGTAGTCCTGCCTGCATCTTCCCTTGGCCTGCAAAGCCAGGGCAGGGACATCTCTGGTGTTCTCAACCACCCACTGGCCTCCTTGCTGTGGTGAAGTAGACTTCTTGGTGCATACCTGCAGCTGGGCCAGGAGACGAGTCCCATGCTTGGAGAGGCTGGGGCACTGTGCGTGCCCTCAATATGCCTCTGCAGCTGGGCTCTGCACACGCAGCTGCAGGGTGACTGGGCAGTCTCACGTGGCCACACGGCTGTCCACCTCGGTGTGTGCCTGCGTGGTCAGCCTGGGCAGCCGGTCAGCTGGGAGTGCAGCTCTGAACAGCCCACCTCCTTCAAGGCTTTGGTTTGGGGATCAAAGCAGTTCTCTCCTAGAACCCCTCGCTGGGACCCCTCACTGAAACCCAGCAGATCTAGGGAACCCCTGGCATGTCTGGGTGGTGCTCAGATTGGGGGAGGCCCAGGGATAGCGGGGCCCTGGCTATCTCATTTCTGAAAGAGAGCCCCACTCCTCTGCCCTCACTCAGCACTTCCAAAGCCCCGTGTCTGGGGGAAGCCAGGTGTGGAGAATGTCAGCCGTGCAGCTGCTCTTATCACGCACTGCCCAGAGAACGGCGCTGCCGGGGCAGCACGTGTGCCTGTGTGAACCCCACCCGACCAGCCTACCTGTGCACCCTCAGACACAGCACCCGGGGCACACAGGCCTCCCCCAGGGAGTGCGATGTCTGGCCCGAGAGCCTGAGCATGTCCAGTCCCCAGGGTCTGTGGGTTGCTATGGGGGGGGGGTGTCAGGCTCTGGACTGTGTCACACCCTGCTCTGGAGCAGGAGGCCCCTGTCCTCCAAGTGAAGTTCAACGCTTTTATCCCCACCATCCTCTCCTCCTGCTCTCCCCTCCTTATTGCAGTAGAATATCGTAACAGAAAATTTACTGTGTTAGCCATTTTTCAAAAAAGCACGGTAAGCTGCTTTCCCCAGGATCGCTGCAGTGGGGTTTTGCAGTGGAGGGACTGCTCACCTTGTTTTCCAGTGCTCAGCACTACCTTCTGTCTCCAGAGTGTCTCCTGTCCCCAGACCAAAGCTCTGGCTTTACCCAACACTGACTCCAAGCTCGAGTCCTGCGGGCGTGGCTTCTCTCACTGCGTGCAGTGTCCTTAGGGTCATCTGTGCGGCAGCAGTGTCATACCTCCTTTCCTCTTCTAGGCTGAATAATATTCCAGTGCACGAGTGGGCCATATTTCCTTTATTCACCCATCGGTGGACATGGGTTGCATCCTCTTTTTGGTAACACCCTGATCACATGGTGATTCTAGTTTCTGGAAGAATGGCCACACTGCTGTCCCCTGGGGGTAACCCATTCCACAGCCCCTGCAATGCACAGATGGTCTGTACGTGCTCGCTGACACCAGTGGCTGTCAGTCAGTAACAGGAGAGCGGTGGGTGTGTGGCCACGACGGCGCTGCACTGCGGTCTCAGTTTGCATCTCCCCAGCAGTGGTTGTGCTGGGTGTCATTTCCCGGCTTGTTGCTCATTTGTGTGTCTTCTTTGGAGAAAGGCCCTGTTCCCTCGCCCACTTGCTTCCTGGTTTCGGCCACACCATGCTCAGTGTCCACCTCACCTGCCATCCTCCCGGCATGAGCTCCTGCCCTCCCCTCCGTGGGCTCCTGCCCGCTTCTTGGCTAGAATCACCCTTTGCGTCTTTCTGCCTGTGGCCTGCCTCAGGTCATTGAATTTGCGATGGGTTTATTTGTAGCACTTGAAACAGGGGCCCGGTAGATGCTGGGGGGGGGGGTGCTTGCTGAACAAGTTGAAGACAAACAGGTCGAGGGGGCAAGGTGGCTCAGACGGGGGCTGCCTGCCTGGGGCCACCCGCTCAGGGATGCATGAGTCTCCCTGTCACACCTTGACTGCGTGGAGAGTGCGCTGGGACGGAGGCTGCCAGATGGGGGCGCTCCTGCCCAGGTCACTGCACTTTAATTAAACCCGCCTCTGTCTTTGACCCCACTCTGCCTTCGCATTCTCCACTTAATTGGGGCCCTTCGGAGCTGCCAGCGGAGGTTAATTAAAAAGCCCAGCTGAAGGCATCTGCCGCCAGCACCCGCCGGCGCGGGCCCCACCCGACATCTGTGCGAGGCAGCTCCCTCCAAGTCCCTGCAGCCGGCGCTCGCTGCAGTGCTGGGATCCGCAGCGAGCCCACCGCTCCTCAGTGTCCTGATCCCCGACTGCCTCCTTGTCCCCACGTGGGTAGCAGGGCTGGCTCCCACCTGGTGCTGCACAGGCTGAGCCCTGTCCTCCCCGGCTCCTGGCTCCCAGGGGAGGGGCTGGCTGTGCTGCCTGCCTGGTGTTGGGATCGGGGCCTCTTGTTCCCCTGGTTCGGCAGTAACGAAGAGACGCATGGCGGGCGAGGGCGAAGGGAAGACACGCACAGGTCGCACAGAGGGGCCAGCTGCCCGCCGAGGGCCACAGCATGGTCTAAGCAGTGCCTGGCACCTCACCGAGGAGGGTTGTGGGTGCAGGGTTGGGTGCCTGGGCTGGGAGAGGACTCAGGGCAGCTGACTGCAGGGCTGCTCTGCGCCCTGAGAGAAACTAACCATCATCCATGGGAAAGGAAGACCTGCAAAACCACCTGCAGGAGGATGGTCAGGTGGGCTGGCCCTGAGCCCAGTGCCTGGCAAACCGAGTGCTGAGTCTCAGGCTGGCTGGGGGCAGGGGAGCTGGGAGGGTGCAACTGGCAGCCTGCCTCAGGAAGGGCACCCAGAACACAGACCCCAACCCCCTGGGAGGTTTACCCGGTTGTCTGGTCCTTCCCGAGCCCTGTTCCTGAGCTCACTGGCTCAGGGAGGGAATTAGAGTGGAGATGGTCCTGTTCACTTACTGCCTGGCTGGGACAGGGGACCAGAACCCGCATCGCCAGAGTTTAGGCAGAGCAGGGTGTCAGGAAGCCTGGGGAGGAAGTGGTTAACCTGGATGCCAGGGCAGGATGGGAGGCAGGAAGTAGGGAGCATGATGGAAGCATGTGGCACATGTCACACTGGCCCCGTCCCCACCTGCACTGCCATCGCTGCAGTACCCTCTCTTTCAGTGTCCCACCTGCAGCATCCCCACCTGCAGTGTCCCCACAGTGACCATGAAGCAAATGTTTTTGTAGGACCTGTCTGTAATTTGCTGCAGCAGCTGTTTGGTGGCATTGGAGGCGCCTGGTCCTCCAGCAGGCGGGTGAGCAGGGGAACCTAACGATGCCACCTGCTCAGGCACAGAGGAGGTTTTTCCACCGAGCACCAGCACCAGCCGTCATCCTCCTCCCAGGCACCTTCTGCGGCCAGGCACCCCTGCCCTGACCAGGGTCACCTGCCCGCTGTCCTCTCTGAGCCTGGCCTAGCGAGAGCCACAGGAGGCTCTCCTCTCCCTAGTGCTGGCCCCGTCCTCTGTCCGCTGCAGCCCAGCTCGCCCTGCACTGGCCTTGTGTTCTACTTACACTGTCCCTGGCTGTCTTGCGTCGTCCTGGGAGCTGGGAGCCGTCCGTGATGCACAGGGGATCCCACCTTCGCCCTCCCACCCTGGATCACCGGCATCCCCTGCAGGACTCTAGCAATGTGGCTGCAGCCAACTCAGCCTGCTCCAGGGCTGAACTGGTGAGAGCTGTTCTGCCTGGAGCTGAAGGACTGGAGCTAGTGGCCCCAGGGACAGGCTAAGGCCTGCATTGCCAGTTCTAGGTTCCTTGGCGCAGGCTGGCATTTCCAGGGTCTCTGGGACAGTGATGGGCTCCAAGAGGTGAGCAGGAGAGGCAGAGGGGCTGGCGTTCGTTCTGTGAGTAGTGGGCACCTCCAAAGATTCTGAGCAGGGTCTGCAATGACAAGGTCAGAGGACATGGCCCTGTTAAAGGTGGTGAGAACTGGCACGGAGGTCCAGGACGTCCAAGGCTGGAGGAATTGAGGCTGGGCAGCTGTGGATGGGTCAGGAAGGCACCAGCTGAAGTCCCTGCCTGGGTCTTAGTTTCCAGCTCCACGGGTTAGAGGTCACACACGACCCTGTAGCACCAGACCACAGGGGCTCCAGTTGAAAGCCTGGACTGTGTTCCACGGGCACTGGGGAGCCATAGCAGACTCCTGAGCCAAAGATACACAAGAAGGATGCCTAGCCCACTTCTCCCACGGGGCCCTGATATAGACCTGGAAAATAAAAACACCTGGAGAAGAAGCCTGTGTCGTCCCTAGGTCTGCTCCAAACTCCAGCCATCCAGGGGCCTCCCCAGAGCACACAAGGGGTTGAAGAGTAGGCGTGGCCCGTGCTGTCCTGTGTCCCCGATCAACAGCGCGGGGCTCTGCCCTGGCCTGCCCGCCTCTCCCTGCAGCAGCTGCCCGGGAAGTCCCACCCTGCCATCTTCCACACTGAGGCCCGCCACCTTCCACACTGAGCCGGCTAGGGGATGGATGAGGCCGTGCTCCCACCACGCCTTGATGCCCTCTGTACCTCCCCAGCCTCCCTCCTCCCTCCTCCTGCCAGCGCCAGCATTTGGGGGACTGGCCCTCCTCTCTTCACACCATAAACACCAATTTGCAGGGCCCTGAGAGCCAAATGACTATTTACCATGGCTGTGAAAGCTCAAATAAAAAGTGAGTGAGAGAGAGATAGAGAGACGAAGGGAAAAGGCCAGTGCAGAGCGCAGAGGGAGCAGAGCTAAACAGCAATTAGCAGCTCTGACGGCGGCGTCCAGCCCTGCAACACCCACCGCCTGCCCAGGTACCTGGCTGGGCTGGGAACCCCACCCAGGCTTCCCCATCCTCTTCGCCCCACCCCCGCACTCCTGGCAGCTCCCAGGGCTTCTCTGAAGCGCAGCAGCCTCCTTGCCCAACAGTGATCTAGCAGCCACCAAGGGGCATGCGACTCAACTCTCAGGGTGGACCTGGACCAATGCCTGAGCCTGGGGTGTCACCCGGAAAGGTGACACCTGGGACTGGGCCTGGCCCAGCAGGGCTGCACGGGGTACCTTAGGGGTGCCCAGGTCCCACCACAGGCTGGCTGTGACCTCAAAGATCCTGTCCTGGGGCACCCCTCTAGGGAGAAAGACAGATCTACAGGGTGAGTAGGTGGCTGATAGGGAGAGCTGGAGGGTGTGAGGCCTTGTCCCTGGTCCCTGTCTCCAACCACCAGCCAGGCCCCAGGGCAAGGCTGTGTCCCCTCACCTCCTGGGTAAGTGGAGGCACTCAGGAAGAATAACCCCAGGGTCAGAGGGCAGAGGCTGTGGCCAGAGCTCTGGGCAGAGTGTGGTGGGCTCTGGGTGCCTCGATGTTCCCTCTGCATTCCCTCTTGGGGTGGGTGGTCTACCCACTGAGCTCCACCTGGTCCCAGGACCCCACGGAGAGGACCTGGCTCTGAGCTCAGGGCTATGTCTCCATGCCTACTTCTGCACCCACTGAGATGTTGAATACCAGGGAAGGGCCTGCACCGGTGAGGCTACAGGTCCCTTCTCAGTGGACCCTGAGGTGGGGCCAGCCTCGCCAGACTCAGTGGTGGCCATGCAGATGGCCCACAGAGGCCTACAGAGCAGCCTGGCCATCCTTGGAGGGGGCTCACTTCTCTCCCTTCCCAGCCCAGGGACAAGCTTCAGCTTGGTCACCTCTTCATGGTGGCCCCAGGGACTTCCCAGACTCCTTCCTGGATGCCTCCTGCCCCAGGTGCTCACCCCTACAACTTGGCCTGGACCCTCCAGTCACCCCACACACAGCTGCCACCTAGGTGTTGCTGGGGCGCATCCCTCCTCCCCCAGGAAACTGAGGGCCCAGGACCTAGAAGCGGTCAGTCCAGAGGAGAGGGTGTTGGCATGGGGGCCCCAGGTGGGGGCGGGCCACACCCCCTCCAGGACTTCAAAGCCGGGAGTGTGAGATTCACAGGAGGCTGGACCACAACCTCCGGGCCTTTTATATGGTTATTCGTGGGCTGTCTCAACTACCTGCGAACAGGCCGGCCAGCTCATTTCCTCCTGGGGTGGTGGAGGGGGCTGTAAATCCCCAGAGGAGCCTCGAAGGGGGCAGCTCAGGCCAGCAGGACCCCAGCGAGTTACTATTCCAAGGCCCAGCAGGCAGACAGTTTCGCCTTCCAGTGTCTCTGGCTATTAACTGGGTCTGTCTTGGGGCCCCGTGGCTGTGCATGCCCCATTCCTTGGGCACCCTCTGGGCCACAGAGACCATTGTTGTGGAGACCCTTAGCCACCCTGGGGAGCCTGTGGTGTCCTCTGGCCAGCGCTGCCCTGTGCCTGGCCTCAGTGGGGCAGACAACCTGGGTATGGGGAGCCTTTGGCCTTCCAAGGTGGCCCCATCCGTGAGCGGGTGTGTGGGCCTGCTCTCTCCAGGGTCAGAAACCATGCTCTAGCTATCTTCATGGTGCCAGTCTCTGGGCAGTCCCCCTTCTGAAGGACTCTGCCCTGCCCCCCACCAGGGTCACACCGTCCTCATCTGGGGCCCCCACAGGTGCCAGTTACGGCAGCACCTCAGGATGCTCAGAGCATGTGGGACTGGCACTGCGCTGGGGACTCCCCCCTTATGGTCATGGCCCAGGGTCAGTCCTCTCCCACTGGTGACTACGTCTCCGAGTGAGAGTGGACACCTGTCTTCCTGCCTCCACTTCACAGAGCAGCTCTGCCCCGACATGTGCTGGCATAGGTCACTGCACCCTGGGGAGCCAGTGGCCTGGGGTGTGCTCGGAACAGGAGAGTGGGGTGCAGCAGGGCCAACGGGCCCAGGGGAGGAGGCCGTGGACTGGGGGCATCAGACTCTAGCCAGACTCCAGGGTGGTGTGCGCCTCTGAGGTCACAGGAAGGGGATGGAGCACCCCTGCAGAGGACCCCATCCCCAGGCCCCCCGGCCATTGGCTCCCTGTGTCTGCAGGGTGCTGGGGAGCTGCTGCTCCACGGTCTGTGCAGCTGGGGGGCCAGGACAGGGTCCCAGTGACCCTCCCCGTCACAGCCCACCCTCCGAGGCATGCTTATGTCCCTGCATTGCCCACTCCCTGCCCTCGTCCTCTCGGCTGTCCCTTTCCTTGCCCACTCTTTGTTCAGGGTGCTGCTCCTCCAGCACGCTGCTGGGACACACAGCTGCCAGCCAGGGGATAGTGAGCCTGGACGGGCAGGGGATAGGGCACAGCCTCCCAGCTGGTGGCCAAGGTGGACAATGAGGGTGTTGTGGGGGCCTGACTAGGCATGTGGCACTGAATCTGGGGGGGCCCCGACCCCCCCCACTTCTTGGAGGAGGCTGGAATGGTTGTGACACACAGCCAGGGAAGCAGAGCATTGGGTGGTGTCACACTGATGGACCCCATAGGACACCCTAGGCAGGTCACATGCAGCCTCAGATGCTGTCTTTGTGTCCCCACGAGCGAGCTTTCTCCTGTGGGCACTGTGTGGCTGGCAGACCTGGGGACCCTGTGCTGGGGACAGATGGCCTGGCAGGGCCCTGCTCTGTGCTCAGCTGCATCTTCTCCTGGCTCTCGTGGCCTGGCGGCTGCATTCCCACCTCCCCCTAAGCCAGCAGTACACGTCTCCCAGAGAGACGGGGGTCTGTGACTCCTCCCCACTCTGCAGGTGGCTGATCCTGGCTCCTCTCCAGCTCCTCGAGGCAGCACAGGTCTCCTGCTCCCAGGGTTCCCAGTGACCACTCCCACCATCAATGCTGTAGATGCAGGAGAAGTCACTAAGGTCCCCTCCACCCCGCAGCCCTGTCTGGCAGCTGGCCTGCAAGTGTCTGTGCAGGGCAGCCGTGCTGGACCTGGGCTTGCTGCCTTCAGCTGTCCCCCTCGGCTTCCCTCGTTTTGCTGCCCTGGGCTCTGCCTGGACATTAGGAAGTGGGGACAGTCTGGGTACAGGCATGGAAGGGCAGAGAGGGCAACAAAGACCCTGGCAGGGCAGCAGGCAGAGATGAGACCCGCCTCCACGATGTACCCACTCCCGAGCGAGGCAGCATGGGCCACGTGGGAAGACTGACGGGCATGGAGCTGTCAGGGAGGAGCCACCCCTGTCCACTGCCCCCAAGCCCGTGGACACCCTGGTGGCCAGCCCTTTCTCAGGGTCCTGGTGACTATCCATTTCCAGGGTAGGAGTGGCTGGGCCATGCCACGGCCCCAAGAGAACAGGTACACACAGAGGGCAGGGTGTCAGCGTGGGCGTGGATGTGGACAGAGGGAGGCCCACAGCCCCTCTGCACCCTAACCCTAGGCAGTCTCCACCTGCCCCTTCTCCCGCGCTGGGTGCTGTCGGCTCCTGTGCCACTCCCTGCCCTTCGCCCCGACTCCGCTCTCCTCAGCTTGGCCTGTACCTCCTCCTTGGGCTCAGCTCTCCGGCCCTTCCTCTGGAAATCTGGCCATGCCTCAGTGCTGGGGCCTCTCTTGTGTGGCCCCACCAGACACGAAGACAGGATATGCTACCTGCCAGGCTGACCGGGGCACAGTTCCAGACTTGCGGAAACATCACAGGAAGCCTCATTAATACATACAATTAATACATGTTAATAAAAAATAAAACAGGCAAAATAAAAGGAAAAACTCCAGCACAAACCACAGGCTTATTGGGCTGTTTCTTCTTCAACTTTCCCCATCATTTGAAACTCATGTGCTATCACTAAAATAATTTCTTTCATAGAAAGAAAAGAAAAAATCAGAATGAAACAACACGTCTAACTCAAGTGGATGGTAGATATAGCAGCATCAGAAATAAAATTAAAACCCCAAATTCAAATGCCAGGGAAGGACAGTCGCGTGTGTCCTCTTGGCACTCAGAGACTCAGTCAGGCCAGTCCCTCCTTGCCTGGAGGGGACAATTCACAGTGGCAGCGCCAAGCAGAGCTCTCCTGGGCAGGTGCCACCCGCTGGCAGGCTCATCAGAAGCTCTCCACGCCGCTGGTTGGTGGCGGCAGCGGGCCCTGGACCTGTCCCATCCACGCAGGGCTGCAGGGCCTCCTTCTGCGAGTCTCCCAACAGCTCAAAATGAGGCCGGCATCTCTGGGGAGCCGCGGGGCCGAGTTGGCCAGCCGGGCAGGCACAGAGGGGCCTTCCCAGGAGGGGCCGCGTGTGGAGTGCAGGGCAGGGGCAGGCGCCCTTCTCTCGAAGGGATGCGCCGGCCTAGAGCGGGTGCCCTTTTCCGGAGGCGCGGTGCGGGGGCCGTGTCCCGGGCTGGCTTCTCCAGGAAATCTAGTTCGGCTCCGGTGAGGCAGTGGACGCAGCCTGGGCGGGGGCTGCATTCGGAGCCCGCAGGGGACCCCCACGCCCAGCGGCACGGCGCCTACTTGCAGGTGTGCACGTCGTACACGCGCGCGCACTCCTGGCAGCGCACGTAGCAGCACCAGTGGAACACGCAGTGGCACTTCTCCCGGCGCCGCTCAGAGCGCACGTTGTGCCCGCGGCCGCAGCACAGCAGGTCGCAGCCGTCGATGCCGTGCGAGCTCACGTTGCAGGTGCGGTCGCGCGTGCCGAAGGAGCCGGTCTCGGGGTCCGGCTCGCAGAAGTTGGGTGAGGCCTCGTAGTAGACCAGGTCGCGTTCGGTGGGCGCCTTGAAGTAGGTGTAGCGCGGCCGCAGCGTCTCCACCCAGCCGCGCGACTCGCGGTGCTTCTCCACCACCATCTCCGATGCGCTGTCGTACTTGTCTTTCAGGAAGTCGCCCACTGCGCGGAAGTCCGGCTGCGACCACCAGCAGGTCTTCACCTCACAGCTGCCCGACAGCCCGTGGCACTTGCACTTAAGGTGCATGTGGCTCGCGACGGCCTGCCAAGGGGGCGTGAGCGACGTGAGCACCCGGCGCTGCCTCAGCCTTGCTTGTGGGGCCAGGGCTTGGGGAGGGGCGCGCAGGGTTTCCTCTGAGCATCCAGAGGACCCAGGGCCTCAGGCACACATGGCCGGGCCCTCCTCCAGCCTTCCCAGGGACCTGGGGCTTCTAAGCTTCTCGGGGACACAGGGCTCCCTCAGCCTTTCTGGGGCCCTGGGTGCCCTCTCTGCCCTCTCAACTTGTGTGTGACACGCAGCGGGGGCAGCAGGGAACGGAGGTGCCCTCCTGGGCCCTGCTGGGTCCTGGCAGAGGGCTGTTAGCAAGGGCACTTTCTTCTCTGGGTGCCACCGCCCTCACCCACGTCTCCCACATGCCCACCACGTACCATCCACCCCTCACTGGAGACCCTGTGGCTGGGGCTCTCAGCCTCCCAAACTGTGAGCTAAAGAAACCTTTTTTTCTATAAAGCACCCATCGTTTTGTTATAGCAACAAAAAAAGCAGACTGATACAGAGTTCAAATGCACCATAGTACCAACCGGACTTCGCCTGTCCTTTGTTTTGTTCAGTGTGGCTGCTGGATGATTTCCCCTCGACCATGAGGCTCTGGTGTGTGGCTCCTATTGTGCTTGCTTTGGCCCATGCTAGCTGAAGACCTCGACCAGGCTCAGTGTCCAGAGCTGCCCTCCTCAGTCCTGCCCCTCACACTGACCCCTCTGCCCCTAGGCCACTGCATCTGACACTGTGTTCCTCCCTCACGTGCAGCCGGGCTTTTCTGAAGAGGAGGTGCCGTTTGTCTTCTCTTCTTCCCCAGCCTCTTTTGTCCTAGTTGCGTTTTTTTTTATCAGAATTATGTGTACACATACATTAAAGAGCCCTGTTCCTAAGACCTGTTAGAAAGCCCAGGAATTCTGGCCCACACTCACACACACACACACGGCACTTTTCCTGAGTTCCTAAGGCCCTCCATGGGACACCCACGCCAGATAACTTGCTTCTCTTGCCACTTCTTCCTTGAGACAGGGTCTCACTGCATAGTCTAGACCCATGTTTGAGCGTCAGGTATTCTCTTCTGGTGTCTCACAATGGGGGATGTTCAGTTCTTTCTCCACCTCACCCCATCCCATAGTTGGCGTAGTTGCTGGTAGATCACTGATCACTGTCGACAGTACTGGCCCCAGGTGAAACGTTGGATTCCACAGGGCCATGTGATACAGTGCCATGATGTCTCCTTTCCCACACGGCTTTTGCTGTTATTAAGGTATCTGTCACTGATTCAGCCCCAAATTCTCTCTTAATTTCCCAAATATTCTCTTTGATATGTTTAAACATATATTGAATCTATTGATTTCACCTTAGAGGCACATCTATTTGCAACCTTCCAGTAAGTTTTGTGAAATGTGTGTGTCTGGAAACAATTTTTTTACTATTGTGCCATTTAATTTATAGTTTAGCTGGGGATCTGTTGGTTTAAAACCATTCTTCCCCTCAGATTCCTAAAGGTGTGACCTTACGTCCATCTGGGTTTCACTCTTCATCCTGAGAGCCTAATGGCAGTTCAGGAGGATTTCTCCATGGGGTGGGCTCTGAATTCCACAATACTTTGTTTCATGGTTCTTCCCTCTCTGCTATTCACTTACTGGCTGGGCCGATGTGGTCTAAAACCCCAGTTCTGGGAAAACCTCTTACTTTATTTCTTTATGAACTTACTCCGTGCATTCATCCTTATCTTTCTTGGTGGACACATTTCAAATTTTCTGTCCTCACCTCATCAATTTTCATCTGTCTTTTTTCTACTTTGTGGGAGAGTATAATTTTCAACTTTTTGCTGAGATTTTTCTTTCTGTTAATTCTTTTTTCTCTCTGACTGTTCTTTAAAATTAGTATCCTGCTCTGATGTCACAGACAGAGCATCTCACCCTTCGGGAACACTGGTATCTTGCGAAGCGCTCGTCTCTCCTTCCCGTCACTCTTTCCTGTGAGGTATGTGTATGTGTTTCCCTCCTCCTGTTGTGCTGATGCAGCTTGGCTGTCCACTTATGATGAAGTCAGGCACTGGATGTCCTGCTGGAGGTCCATGTGCATGGGGGACTGGCAACATGGACCACGGGGCTGGCTGCCTTTCTCTGTTGCGGCTTTCCCTGCTTCAGTATCTTTGGCTTTCCTGGATTAGTTGGATTCCCTAGAGGAGAACTGCCACCCTTCTGCTGGCATCAGGAAACCAGGAAGAGAGATGGAGGTCTGAACTTCCATGTGAAGAGAGACCATTTCTACTGTGGCAGCTCAGTCGTGGATGTGCTTGGTGCCCCTCAGACCAGAGTCACCTCTAATCCTTTGTGGAGAATAAACCTCCAGATGTCTGCACAGCAGAGAGGCAGTTCCTGCCCACGAGGGTTATAGAGGTATCACATGCTAATCAACTGTGCCACTGGAGCTCTGCCAATGGGTTACAGAAGGCTTTAAAAGCAGACTCTCCACCAGTCTTCCTGTTTCCACACCCATGATCATCTTTACTCCTCGAGATACTGGATGCTAGAAATTCCTGGATTGCACCTCAGCTTCTCTTCCATCACTAATTCTGGGACCTGCTGACACTGTGAGCAGTTGGTGTTTGAAAGTTTGTTTTCTGCCAAGGGTGAGAGGTGCCTTTGGTCTGAGGGACACCAAGCATGTCTCACAGTGAGCACTCACCCCCTTCTAGTCTTCCTGATATGAGTGGCACGGCCAAACTACTTTCCGAGCAGAAAGGTGGAAGCTTTCCAAGTTTTGTTGTATCAATTCTTCTCCTATTTTCCATATTCTTATGAGTATCTGTCAATCTATTGTCTCTGTCACATCGGTATGTCTGCCCATTCCATCCACCTACCCACCATCCTTCCCATCTCCATCTATCCCACCCATCCAATCCATCCATCCATCCAGTTCATTCATACCATCCAGCCACCGCATCTATTCATCCATCCATCCAATCCGTCTGTTATGGTTTCTGTTCCTATGGCCCTGCCAAGTCTCATGTAATCATGGACACAGCTGGGTCTAGCATTTGTGATTGGTTTGTTGTCTGGCGCTGGGATTGACGATGTGAGTATTGTACCCGCTGAGGGGTGGAGTCGATATACAGTGTAAGGGCAGGAAGAAGGCGTGTCCTCTCGCTCTTGCCTGGTTCATGCTTTGCTGCTTGCAGCCGCCATGAACAGCTGGCCCTCAGCCATGCCATGCTGCCTTTCAGCCAGCTGAGTGTGGACTGAAACCCCTAAGAACTGTAAGAAATAAACTATCCCTTCCCTAATTTTGGGCATCAGGTTTTCTGTCTCAACAATGAGAAAAAAAGTATCTAAGACACCATCCATCCATCAATCTAATTCATCCATCCCATCCATTCATCCATCTATCCATCTATCTCAACCATTGATCCATCCATCCAAGTCATTCATCCCATCCATCCATCCCATCTATTCTTCCATCCACCCATCCATCCCATCCATTCATCCACGCACCCCATCCATCCAATTTATCTAACCCATCTATCCTATCCATCAGTCCATCCATCCCATCCAAATATCCATCCAGCCCATCCATCCATCTTCTTTTCAAGTCTCTGTCCCCATCCCCTGCCCATGTCTGGTCACCTTCCATGTGTGTGCCTCCTCATGGCAGAAATTCCCACCATGCTCCATGGCTGGCTCACAGTCTCCCTCTAGGGTGACCCAGGCAGGTCAGGCCTTAGGCCTCCTCCTTCCCATGACCCTGAGTACAGGTGGTCTTGTCACCTTGGAGGAACACACCAGATGGCCCTGGCCTTCACACACCCCTGGACGGGGGGTGAACAGTCCTCTGGCCTAGCCACCACAGATATCACCCCACCCAGGAAGCTCCTGTGGCCCCAGGACATACCTGACGCCCAGCCTCATTGTTGTGGCGGTTCATGGCTGAGCGGGCATCTGGCCGGTTCTCCCGGGCATCTGCAAACTCTCGGGACACCATCCCACCGAACTCAATGTCCTCGCTGCAGCCACCCCACTTCCAGCCCTCACCCGGTGTGCCCTGGTGGCGGGTGCTGCAGCCACAGATGGCAGCCGAGCCCTCAGCGCAGGAGCGGGTCACAGCAAAGGCCACACCAGCTGAGGCAATGGCATGGACGAAGGCAGACTCCCGGGTGGCTGTGGGGAGAGAAGAGATGGGTGTTAGCAGGCAGGGTGGGGCCTGGTGGTGCCCACGAGCTAGGACCAAGGAGAAGGAGAGCTTCTCAGAGGCAACCATGGAGGTTTTGCTGCCTGTGCCTTGGATCTCAAAACCCTTGCTCATTCTTATCCTGAGGCATTGCCTCTGCTTGCTGCCCGTTGTTTCAGTTTCAGGTCTTCCGCTGAGGTCTTTTGTCCAGTTGGAGCTGATTTTTGTATATGGCAAGAGATAAGGGTTGGCTTTCATTCTTTGCCATGTGGATTCCTAGCCTATTTATGGAAACACCTATCCTTTCCCCAGAATACCTTTCCCAAACCTTTGGTGAAAATCAATTGACTGTTGATGTGTAGATTTCTATCTGTCATCTCTATTCTGTTCCACTGGTCAATCTTTATGCTGGTACCATGCTGCCTGGGTTACTATGGGTTTGTAGTGCACAATGATATACTGCTCAGTCCTAAGAAAGGATGAAAACCTGTCATTTGTGACACTGTGGGTGAAACTGGAGGACATTATGTTAAGTGAAATAAATCAGGGATAGAGAGACCAGAACATGTGTTGTGGGAGCTAAAAACAATCTCGAAAAGTAGAAAGTTGGAGAGGAGAAAGGAAGCGGGTTAGGAAGAGGTTAACAAACAGTACAGGATTGCTCTGAGATAAGGGAAATAAATTCTTTTTTTTATTTTATGGAAAAAAAGTAAAACAAAATTTCACAATGAAATAATAAAGGAGAATAACAATAATTACTACATTGAGTATTGTTGTTTTTAAAGTAGTTATTTAGAGTACAAGATATGGGGATAAAAAATTCCCCAAACAATATCAGCACAAATCTTTCTTTTCTTTTTTTTTCCAAAGCTTTCTTTTCAATGAACTAAGAGAAACTAGTAGTAGAACTATCTTGTATTTTGTTTTTTCCTTTTCCTCTTTCCTCCTAAGGGGAATAAATTCTGATTAATGTGTTAAGATTTTTTGTTTCCGTGACAAAATATCTGACAAAATCAACTTAAAGGAGTAAGGAATTGGAGGAAGGAATTATTTTGACTCATGGTTCCCGAGGGTCTAGTCCATGGTCACTGGGCTCTGTTGCTTCTGGGCCTGTGGTGTGAAGAACATCACGGTGGGGAGAAAATCAGCTACCTGATGGTGGGCAGGAGGTTGGGAGAGAGTCACAAAGGGACAGGGGTGTATTACACCTTCAGGAGCATCTCCAGTGACCTACTCCAACCAGCTGCCACCTCCACCGTTTCCAGCACCTCCTATGAGTTCATGCTGTTCTGAACCCCCCACGAACTCCCCACGACCCAGTCACCTCCACACACTGCTGCACAAGGGACCCAGCTGTCTGCACTCATACTCTCAGGAAAACTTTAGATCCAGAGCAGCACAGGTGACTACAGTGAAAAATAATTTGTTGTATATTTTAAAACAGCTAAAAGAGAGGATTTTGAATGTTTTCACCAGCAAAAAATTATATATATATATATATATTTTTGATACCAGGGATAGAATCCTGACCTCACACTTGCCAGGATGATAAATGTTGGACAATGCTAAAAACTCTGATTTGATCATTATACAATGTATTCTTATACTGAAATATAACACTGCGCTTCACGAATAGGTGCAATAAATAGAAAAAATTACAGCAGGTTCAACAGCACTCGGGAAGATTCTCAATACCTCTTGTCATGGGCAATACAAACCAAAGCCAAATGAGGCTCACCTCATTCCTGGGGGGATGGCCAGGATCAAGACACCAGGCCTGCAGAGGTCGGTGAGATGTGGAGAGACCAGCAGTCTCATATGCAGCTGGGTGAAAGAAACCTGGTTTCTGACCCTTGGAGAACTTTGGGCACACACCCATCACTGACATGGGTTTCTACTGCAGGGAAATCGCCTCCCAGGCACAAGCTCATAAGCAAATACAACAGCAGCCCACTCACGTAACAGCCCCAGACCGCAAGCCCCATGTCCACCGATAGGAGGCTGGATAAAAACGCGTAGTGTGTCCACCACACAGAACTGACTGAGCAGTATGGTGGTCCCCCCGACCAGAGGTTTCAGCTACCCATGGTCAACCACAGACTGAAAATATTAAATAGAACATTCCAGAAAGAAACCCTTTACGTATTTTAAGTGGCACACTGTTCCAAGTGGTGTGATGAAATCTCACATTGTCCTGCCCTGTCCCCTCTGAGATGTGGCCTGTCCAGGATGTCCTGAACTTGTCACCCAGTGCCCCCAGGTTATCAGAACAATAGTTGCAATATCACAGTACTTGTATTCAGGTAATCCTTATCTTACCTAATGATGGCCCCAAAGCAAATGAAAAGTTAAGCTGGCCATTTGCATGTGCCAAGGAGAATCCAGAAAAGGCTTCTTTCAAGTGAAAATAAGAGAGTTCTAGACTTAGTAAGGAAAGAAATCACATGCTGAAGTTTGGTTTAATGTGGCCAGCAATACTTGTGCTATAGTCTAAATACTGGGCTGTCTCAAAATTTACACTATACTTTTCTAGCTAGTGAAAGCCTATTCAAACTCAAAACTCTTCCCACGCTGTAGTCAAATGTAAGGAAAGGAAGAAGGAAATCATGTGACAAAACTATTCTATAAAAGAAGCAAATCTGCCGGGCATGGTGGTGCACAACTTTAATCCCGGAAGTTGGGAGACTAAGGCAGGAGGATCACCATGAGTTTGAGGTCAGCCTGGGCTACATAGTGAGTTCAAGGCCAGCCTGGCCTACTTAGTGAAACCTTGTCTAAAAAAAAAAAAAAAAGAAACAAATCCATCTAGGAAGCCATCTTCCCCAGAAACTTACTGTGGCATCATGTAGCAATTATTAATTGAGTTCATGCGAAGTGTCAGTTATCTGTCTTTCCTTCTTTCTATTCATCTAGTCATCCATTACTCATCACCCACCACTCATCTATCTACCATCTACCCATCATCCATCCATCCATCATCCATCTATTCATCTTTCCATCCATCAGTTCATTATCCACCATTCACCATTCATCTGTCATTCACTCACCATCCCTCCCTCCCTCCATCCCTCCATCCATCCCTCCCTCCCTCCATCCCTCCATCCATCCCTCCCTCCATCCCTCCCTCCATCC
>RJWM01026752.1:0-27662 GCA_004363535.1 Dasyprocta punctata
CTTCTAATGGCAGACAGCCATAAGCCCTACTGTCCAATCACCCACCAAAGCCCCTCTTGTGAGCCCATGAGGGGACGTGTCTAAATAGAAACTGTAACACCTCCTAAGTGACTTTCAGTTGATAAGATCTTTCTCACCCAATTTATGAAATTTGTGTGAGAATCAAATAGGGTATACATAAAAATACCTTTGGGGTTGAATGGGTTAAAGATCAGCTGGGCATCTCCAGAGACACCCATCTATAAGCAGGCATAAGAATAGTTCCTAAGAGTCTCGCTTTTACTCACCTGTGTCTTGCCTCAATGATTTCCTCTGCCTTGAACATCCTTCCCTTTTGATTTTCCCCAACCCACTCATTCCCATGCCTCAGTGTCTATTCAAACATCCCTTCACTTAGTAATGCTGGCTTCGAATATGTTGGTCTCCAGAATCTCCAATCTTAACAGTAACACAGAGACCAAAAGCATCAAGATGCATGAGAATGAGTGAAGATCACTCTATAAGAAGAACTGTACATGTGTTCTCTACAACCAACTAGAAAGAGAGCACAATGTGTTCTCCTGTTCAAACCTTTAGGAACTGGATAACTCTCAATCAATATGGACAAGATATAAGTATCTACTTAGAACTGGTCCAGAATAACCTTCTTGGGGTCTTTGTAGTGCTTTTTTACCTGCCCATGCTGCTCTTCTCATCTGCCATTTGCATTAATGCAGTACATTGATTTCTTACTTCCAAGTTTCTTAAAGAAGTTGTCAGTGGTTGCCCACATGCTTTGAAACTGTATGCAGTTGTGCAAGAACAAAGAAAAGAAAAGAAAGAAGTTGGAAAGGAGGGAGGGAAGGAGGAAGAAAGGAAAGAAGAAAATAATGAAGGAAGGAAAAAAGGAAAGGAAAGGAGAGGAAAGGAAAAACTGGAAAGGAAGGGGAACAGGAGGAGAAGGGAAGGGAAGGGAAGGGGAGGGAACAGAAAGAAAGGAAAGGGAAAAGGACACCCAGCAGGAGTAAGAAAGAGGTTGAAATGCAGCCTGCCTTCTGTTGGCCACCCCAGGAAAAAGAGGTGTCTTTTTGTAATCCACCCAGAGGCAGTGACATTTTCAGCTCAACAGTATATGACCTAGTAATTGTCCTTTTCTCAAAATACCAGTTAAAGAACTCAATCAATTAATTTTTAAAAGAAGGTTGTACCGCTCCAAAGCCCTGAAATGAAAGGACCAATTCTAAAACACTGGCTTTGCTTCCCCCTAAGCTCAGTGTTTCTGGTTCAGGCTCCCAGTGTCTGTGAAATGTGTGCTCTCTCCTCTTGATCAGTGTCTAGCACCCTAAAGAGCAAGCATTTTTAAACTTTTGAATAAAAACTCACTTCCTGGCCCGGGGGTTTAGCTCAGTGGTGCAAATGCCTGCTTGACAAGCACAAGGTCAAGGTCGTGAGTTCGATCCCCAGTACCAAAAAACAAACAAAAAAAACCTGGCTTCCTTATTGCATTCTTAATGGAGACCTACCCTCTCTTCAACATAGTACTTCCTCAGTTATACCAGGCGCTTGCTCCATTGGTAGTAACTGGTATTTATTACAGTTAAATTATGTAATATTCAATGTCCTGAAGGCTGCACATGAATTACAACTAAAACTCAGCATCTAATGAGGTAGGCCACCTGATCTATGAATTTTGTCTATATTTCCTTTTCTCTGAAATATACATAATGCATTTCATAACGTTAGGATGAAGAATAAAATAACTATATGTCTAACAGAATACCAAAGAAGAACGAAACCACTTGCAATTATTTTTAAATATTTCCCTAAGACTTTAATGAAATTTTAAACTTAATGGAACTCCACACCATGTAAGTATGTATGATGTTCTATAAGGAAATTTTCATAGAAGCCAAAGACCATTAAAATTAAGTATGTTGTCTTTAAAAGGAGTAGATTGCTTTTAAGTGCACTGAAATCTAAAGATATTACTTCAAATTTAAGTCCAAGACATCACAAAAACAGGAGATGGCTGTTGAAAGGATTAATAATGAGAATTGACAGAAGTGTTTTATATCTATCCTGCTTTGTGTTCCCCCATCTTCTTGAATGCAAAGATACTATGACAAATAAAATTTTAATAAGTAAAAAATACATGTTAAATGAAAAACCATGATTAACTTATTAAGAACCATTAAGTATATAATTACAAGGATTCTATTACATTAAGATACCAATTTCTTTAAAGCCAGAAATAATACCTACTGAAACTTTAATTATTTAAATGAGTAGAGAAAGAGGCATGTTATCTTCTCTGACAAAGATTAAAATCAATTTAATTGCTTCTCTGCTGCCTTGACATGATTCTTGCTGTGAGTCAAGCAACCAAAAAGGGAAATTAGTCCCGCAGCTGTTAATCAAGGGCTATCCACGCACTCCGTTTGATTACATCAGGGAGAAAGCCATCGCCACTTGGATGACTCTTGGGTCTACACCCCTTTTTCTGTCATAGTCAGCTTAGCTGGGGGAGATGCTGAGGTTGGACATAATTTTTGGAGCCTGCGATAGCACTAGGTGAGACACGGTGTCAGGAAATTGCAGGTTGCCGTGTTTGAGCCTGAGTAAAGGCAGTTCTATTTTTTTTTTTTTTTTCTTTTTGCAGCACCAGGGATCCAACTCACAACCTTGCGCCTGTCAGCCAGGCGCTTAAGTCACTGAGCCAAACTCCCGGCCCTAGTTTTTTGAGGCAGGGTCGCACTCTGTAGCTCAGGCCGGCCTTGCACTCGCGTTGTAGCCCAAGCCAGCCTTGAACTCACAACAGTCCTCCTACCTCAGCCTCCTGAGTGCTGGGATTAAAGGCATGCGCCACCACGCCCGGCTCCAAGTAAAGGCAGTTCTATCAAAACAGAGTTTTATTCCAAATTAAATTCACCCATTGGTGCCTAATTTGATTGTTCCACAAGGTAAAGTACAAAGAAACACAAGGGCATCAGAAGGCCAGAGAATGAGAAAGAACGCAAGAGTGTGGCTAAGATTGATGCCATTTGCTGGTACAGCATAACAATATATTTCGCAGAGTAGACAGCAACAGTTTTTAAAGGTCAGATATCAACTCCCTCACCTGAACTGGAATATGCACTTGAAAGCAAGGTATGGTGGCACGTCATGCCCACCTTGTACTGCCCCTGCCCCCAACCCATTTAAAAGTAGGGCTTTTGTCAAACATCAGCACTGTGTGAACATCCAGCAGCATATGCACTTGGCAAACTAATGTATCTGATTGTAAGAAAATGGTATTGTGAAATATTTATGAGTCTGGATATACAAACCAGTACCCTGCCTCATCATCTCTTATCAGCCCTTGTTAACTTTACAGACAACGAGAGACACCAGAATAAGTGGGGTTGTCAAAACTAATAGATCTCAGACACTTTGCACCCACAGAGTTCAGCTTCATCAAGGGCCCTTTGTCTGGAACATTTAACCCTCCCCCTTCCTGTTTGTGAGACACAGAGGTGAATAATAACAGTTTGCAAGCATGTACATTCAGCAGGGGGAAAAAAATGGCTTCAGAAACCCCTACTCATTCCCTAGAAAGAGAAAACCCTTGGAATAAAGATTGAAAGATTTGGTTCACAGGGGAAAACACTGTCTGGAGTTTTTAAACATTGCTACCAGTAACATCAAGGATCATGCGACAAAATGTTCATCCAAACCAACTAGAGAAAAAGCTTATACATATCAGGATACACAGAAAGGCAAACAAGACAAAACTTACTGCTCTCCAAAGATAACTCAAAATTTTTTTCCATTTCAAAAAATATAATTAGTGACTCAGGTCAGCCCATGAGTTGGGTAAGATCCCCACAGGCTCTTACTTCACCCCAGCCCAGCTCAACTACCCCCAGGACCTGTAGATGACTTCACCTGGCTCGTTTTCATCAAATACAGCTCATCCTGCTATATTGGATCACCTTGCTGTTAGCCTGGCACTGTCCCTCCCCATTTCAATTTGACCAAATTGAAACAGATGCCCAGAGGCCGTGGAGATCAAGACTGGTATAACAAAATTTGGAGCCAGTTTCCCAGCTTAAATCAATATTTAACGGTAAGCCTGCTTTTATTTATTTATTTTTTGGCAGGCTTTTACTGGCAAATATCACTTTAAACTGAAAGCCAGAAGCCTTAATTATAAAGGATGACATTCAGGATATATTTTGAAAAACAATACCTCATTTGACAAGACAACCTGGTAGTTTCAGGGATTGTACTCCCCCACAGAAGGAGGTGGGTATTGCTTTCTATATCCTTCAAGGATGTATTTAATTGTCTCATCTTCAAGCATGCAGATAATTCTAATTGGGGAGAAGGAGTGGAGAGTAAGCAGTGAGAGCCATTAGTCAAATGGAACAGAAGTCCTGGGGTCACCTACAACCTCCCAGGCACTATCCAAGCTGGGTGAGGACCCTAAGATAAGCAAGAGGGCTCTGCCATCCCTGCCCCACCAGCTCAGCACTGCAACAAACATCTACCAAAGTAGTGGGTGATTACCCAAAGAATCTGCACAAACAGAGCCCTGATTAGAATGAAGACCATAAGGATGCTGTCCCTTGGTGACTTTTATCTCCCCACCACACTCCCCAACATGTGTGGTCAATCATCTCCTGATGGATCAAACAACAAGAACTGGGAAAGAAGTGATATCAAGTTAGAAATAGAGCTTTCTTGGGCTTATCAGACTGGGCAAGCCCAGGCTAGAAATTTTGCTTCCTTACTCACATTTTTGGAATGAGCTACAGAGGCCAAATTGTTCTTTCTGCCTCACCTACACTGAACAGTCATAGCAAAATGAAAACAAGGGATTTATGTAAGTAGCTATTAAAAATCAAAACCAAACTCATGTACAAAGTTTACAAAATGAATCCAAACCCAACTTAGCAAGCACCATTGTGGAGCTAACAATTGTTCATTAGTCTTAAAGAATCTATTTCACATCATGCACTCAAAAATAAGCAAGCAGTGCATGTTAGCAAGCAGCATATGTTCTGCAACCAGGCTCTATGAGTCTGTCTTGCGAGGCTGCCATGTACCTTCACAAGTATTTTGTAATTCTCAAAAGAAAGAAGTTGTCGTTTTCTTGAATACATCAATTATAGGGCGGGGATTGGGAGACACACTCTAATACAGCTCACCCAGAAACAGAAGGGATGCAAAGCAATCATATAAAGGAGAAAAGAAGCCAGTCCAGTCCCCGCTTGGGCACAGAGCCTGATTCCCCACCTGCCAGAACACACAGTCAGGAATGCTGGTCTTTCTATGTGTTGTCCCATCCTACACAATGTTATGTTGTTTTGCAAATTCAGACTAGCCTCCAGATACCACTCTTTTTCCTCTGTAAAGTAAAAAGCCCTAAAGACTTCTCCCTTTAAACCCTCAGTTCCCCCACCACTCACATCGTTCCCATCCATGCCTTCCAAGAGACTTAACTTGCCTTCTGCTTCTCCACCAGCTTCTAGGTGAACAGAGTGACTTCCGTAGGATCTCTTCCAGACAGTCCCAGGGAGCTCACACCCACTTCTATGAGGAAACTGAGGGGGACCCCATCCACGCTGACACACGAACACAGTTGTAGGGCTTTAATTTTACTTTGCCTTCCCTTTGCAGCTTGCCTGTCTCTCCCATGTCTGCCACCCGCAGCAGGAGATGAAAAGAACAGAGGAGGTAGGAGCTCTTGTGAGAACCACGGGAATTTGGCAGAACCTTTGTGAGAACCATATGGCAGCAACTTTGCAGTACATGAAATATTTCTAAGGAAGAAGACACTATTATTCCTGAAGATTGTCTTTCATTCTTCTCAATCAGATTGAACAGCCCTGCCAAAAGATGGGAATATTATTTTCTGGAAAGAATGTACATATGACAGTTATATCTGACCTTGGTGTCTCTAAGAGTAGCAGGTTGGCATTATATCCTATAATACATTTTTACTAATTCAAAAGATGTAAAAGATACAATGTGATATTTCTGATATCTACTTGTTGTTAATAGCCTCCCTATAGTACATTTTACTCATCTTCGTAATTAAGGCACTGGACAAAATAACTTACCTTTGTAGTGAAATTCTTTTGCCAATGAAAATCTTATTCAGAATTTAGGTAGTGAAAAAATGATAACAGCAGAACAGAACCGGTCAGAGCATGGGAAGGGAGTTGGGGTCCTCTTTCTCATTTTATGCCTCATTTTTTTCTCTTGTTTTTCTTTCTTTTCTTTTTAATGATTTTTCCTAAGACTATTATTTCATGTTGATTCTAAACAAGTAAAACAAAGAGAGACACCTGTCTCCACCAGTTCTACCAGAGTCAAGCATGCCTTGCTGTCTGGCTCAGAAAGACCCACTGGTGAGTTTGCACTGCCTTCAGTGTGTCTGTGACTTCCCTGGCACCCCTCCCCCAGTCTCTATGGGCTTCTCACATAACCGTCCATCAGGCAGGACTCCATTAATGGCCACGAACCACACTCCTGGAGGTGGTCCCCACACACTGCCCTTGGGACCAGGCAGTGGAAGAGTCTCTGGTGGGTCAAGGAGGATGGACACAAGATTGATTTTAAAAACATCATTCAGGCAGCACAGAGTACAAAGAACAGTCTTTTCCTTTCCTCAAGATCTGGAGTTCTGTAAACAAGCATGCTTTCCTTGGACAGTGGGGCCATAAAGAGAAGTTCCGGGGAAATGAGACTCACACTGCACACCTTTGTGCAATAGGATTCAGAAACAAGAATAATAAGAGAAATAGCACTTAGTGGCTAAATTGTGAGTAGTTACAGCTGAAAATATCCATCTTGAATCCTAAACTTTTAGCAATTTTATAGATAATAGAAATTAAGATGGGGAACAACTCACCTTGAGGTGGACAAGTAGACAGTTTAATTTAGTTCAGAAACAGTAAATAGACTGATGCCAAAAGATGGTTAGAATCTGTCTAGGATATTCGCAATCCAAACAACTACTAACTTAAAGGACTTCAAGAATTCCCTAATGAAAGTGGACTGGAACCTTCACCCAACACTGGTGCCTATAGATAATCTGAATTTTTAAAATATATTTAAACTGCAGTCCACATTTAGTGTAGTATATACAGGTGGTTTATTTCCTCAGTCATCTTGATATCTTGATTGCCTTTCCTCTGAACTATTGTGGAGCACATAAAATCCAAAAAAAAAAAAAAAAAAAAAAAAAAAAAAAAAAAAACCACCTTGGAACACTTTAATGGAACTAGCCCTGCTCAAGGGAACCTAACTTTTAGTCGATTGGTGGAATGAGGGCAGCACCCTAGTGAGAGAGCATCCTTTAAATGTAATCACTAAAGATACATGTTTAGTAACAGTGATTAAGAATGCATTCCAGAATAAGAGGTGAGTGTTAATATTATGTACTTTCTGTGGGCATAAGTCAGCATGCTTTTAAGAAATAAGCATTTTTACTAGGAAGACATATAAAGGAAGCTCAGTTGATAGGAAACATACTGTAGGATGAGTTCTATCTCCATCGTTAACTTTTTGGAATAATATTAGTTTCCCATTCAAAGATTGCTACAGAAGGATGGACCATGGCATAATTTCTGAAGCCACTGCTTCTTTCTCAATAATGATCTTTGGTATTTTTTGCTTAACCATTCAGAAATCCTTGTGAAAATATTATTATTTTTTTTAAAGATAATAAAATCCAACAAAACACAACAGAACAAAGTCAATCAAAACAAAGCGGTAGAACTGGTACAGAACTTCAAAGAAAGATACTATGAAAACAATAGCTACTATAGTATATCTTGTTATTTTCAGAATAGTAGACCATTCCAACAGGTATAGTAAAATCAAACAAACAAACAAAAAAAACCTCCACAATAAAACCAATAAAAACAGAGTATAAAATAAGGCCCAAAAAAAATTAATCAGAATAAAGCAAAGCAATAAGAACAATATTGGGCCTTGAAGACAAGACAAAAGAGAGGCCCCCATTTTGCTACATTGGTACTGGCATCTTCCAAAGAGGTGCTTAGGCTGCCAGACCCAGGCCTGCAAAATGAACAAAATAATACTAGCATTTAGTTGTTTTATGTACCTTAGTTGCTAGCAATTTAGCCAGACCTCCAAACCAGCAGGTTGCTTTACGGTGCGGGGCGGGGGCGGGGTTGTCCTTGAATCTTAGCCCGCAGGCTGGTAGGTGTGGGGGGGGCGGGAGGAGTAGAGGGTAAGGGGCGGAGGTGGAGGCGCATGTTTCTCTTCCTGGAGTCGGCACCGGTGGCACAGGCCACTGGAAGGCAGACTAGCTGTCTTCTGGTTGGTGCGGCTGAGGCCCACTGGGGTGGGTTCCCAAGAGGCCCACCTCTTTCTCTTCCTGGAGTCCTTCACCAGTTGCACAGGTCCCCAGAAGGCAGACTCCCTTGTGAAAATATGATGATGATGATGATAATGATAATAATAATAAGGATGACAGTGAAGACAATGACATTCAGTCTAAACCCACCTGCAGGAGTAGGAAGTGGCTAGTGTTTGAGTCTTTAGGGAGGGTGGTTACCAGGGATCAATGTCACAGCCTCACACTTGCCAGACTGGCACTTGTGCTGCTGAGCTACATCCCCTACCCTTAGTGTTTGAGTCTTAACCAAGGAGCCTAATTCTAGCATCCAGTCCTGAGGCTGGTGAATTTGGGGTCAGAGTGAGACATAGTATGTTGTAGCAGACTAATAATCTAGTGGCCCTTAGTGATTGCCCTCTTGTTTTAGTTAAGTACTGTGTTTCCTCAACCTTATCTATGGGAGATTTTGAGGACTAAGATAAGAAGGAATACTCTGAGGTATTGAGGTATTCCTCCTTGCCTGTTGTTAGCAATTTAGTTCTCGCCAGTTTTTGCTACACGACAATTCACATTGGGTGTCTTGTCACACTCCCCTCCAAAGCAGTTTATTTGTATCTTTCTTACACTATAAAAAAAAAAAAAAAAAAAAACCCTGCACATTCCCTAAAAGGAGTCCTAGAAATACCATTTTTCTCCATCTATTCATTTCAGGTATAGTCTAAACTGCAGAAGTCTTGGCACTCCAGGAAGTGACCCAGCTGACCTCCTAATTTAAGCTGAACCTGGGCAGAGTTTCCTTCCTGCCAGCTTCCCAACTGAACACACCTTACAGTTTAATTTGGTTCTGGGTGGGCTGTCCTAGATCAGCTGAAATCACATCAGAGTGACACACAACCAATGTCTTTGTCTTTGTGGATATAGCTAATACAAGCAATAGCAGTCAGCAAATCAAAAGGACAAAAACAAGGTTGGAAGTGAAAAACCTTCCAATCTGAGGACTGGGAGGAGGGTAATGGAACCAAGTAGAAGCAGGTCTAGAATGAAGGGGTGGCACCTGAGTCTTGGGTGACTCTAGAATTTTACTGGGCCTTGGGCTTGTCTAAACTTACCCGTGACTCAAAGATGAATCCCTGGAAGGATGTTGTAAGTACTAAATAAAATAATTCATGATGAGTTCCTTGTAATTCTTAAGACACTGAGCCAATTCTGTCATCACTACCTTGCCTGTCCTAATTACCAGTATCTCTCAACTACAATTTGCTCAACACTCTTTATCCTCCCAGAGAACATAATTAAATCTGGAGGAAGATACTAATGATATTAATAAGTATAATGAGATCAGGAGTCAGACAGAATTGAGTTCAAATCCTAACTTCATCATTCATCAAACAATAACCTCCATCAATTCCTTTAACTCTGGCCCTCAGTTTTCAATTTTTAAAAATGGGGATAATAAGAATAGCTTGAAGGGATGATGTAAGATTGAAGGGAGAATTCCTAGAAGGCCTGGCCCTTGGAAGACTCAATAAATGGTGCTTTAGCTGTTATTATTTTTATTATTGAATTGTTAGCCTGAGGTTTTTTGAAGAAGGCTTCCTCTTAAGACATACTTTTTCTGTAGCAAAATGAAAGGGTGATGACTATTGATACACTCCAGTTAGAGAAGCCACCCATTAATTTAAATCCATTAGCACAGGTATTTTTAAGTATTCCAGTGATAGCAAGGTAATTCCAGGGTCAGTACTACAAAGCAGCTTTGGTTTCCTTGTGCTGTATACTTATGAGGGACAAAAAAAGAGAGACAGAAAAGCAAAGAAAAGCCAAAATGTTCAGGGAATTAAGTAAACCTTGTTTTGTTTTCCTTAGGAGAAGAGAGATTTTTCTAAGGACTTGAAATTTTTGGATTTCAAATTTCTAAATTGAGTATCTGTGTCCTCAAGACCAGAAAAGAATATTTGAACATCCCAGATTGTGTGAGAAATTGTGGGAGTTTCTCACATTTCTGTGGAATGGGGTGGGGGGGTCCTCTCTACTGAGAGACTGATGGCTGCGAGCTGAGGGAAGGCTGATTGAAGTCGGCCACTGACAGTCCCAGAATGCAGGAAGCTCCCAGAGAAGCACCAGAAAAGTAAGTTTCAGTCGTTCTTCTCTTGGATATAGTCAAGACTAAAGTACACACAAACCCAAAGCGTGGAAAATTCACAGGCAAGCCAGCAGTTCAACAGGTCTTGGCCACACACAGATCCAGCTTCCACAAAGGATTGGAGGAGGCCACAGAGCAGATGTTTGTTAGGTGTGGTTTCCCGATGTGACCGCCACCTTCTGCCCGGGTCCACCCAACTGGCTTCCCGCCCTCTCATCTATTTGACATGTCTCCACGAAGCTGTATGATCCCACAGATGCATCTCTAACCTCATATTCCTCTCTCAGAGAGAACAAATACTTGGAAAAAATTATATATAACTTTGCTGCCCCGTGCAGCCTTGTCCGCCTTATCTGCGATAACTTGAAAAATATGCTTCTTCCAAATTCCCCTTCTCTGGAAAAAGCACATGGTGCCAAAGATGAATACTGCAGCCTCCTAGGAACTCACTTGCTGTCCCACAGTACCCGGGGAGCCCAGGTTACTGTTCAGTCTTCTTCCTGAGGCAGCTATAGACAAATGATTCCCCGGCCCCTTACACTCAAAACTTCGAGCACTGGGTCCCAGGAACAGACTGGAGCACTCGCTGGAAGCATAGCCAAGTCAAGGATTTACAGATGTTCAACAAAACCTGTAGACAGCCCACCAAAATCCCTGCAACGAGCTGCGAGGGCACAGATCCAGTTCAGCTGGAAATGAGTCCACAGTGAGGAAAGAAACAAGAATCGCAGCAGCTCCAGATGCGTGTTAGTTACAAAGGACGCGGAGGAGCTCCGACACAAGAATAGTAACTTCAACCCATCGCAGGCTGCTTCTGAACTTCGGAACTCTCATTTCACCATTAAAAATGTTTGGTTAAGTCAGAGGATATAAGGGAGATCTCACTGCTGAGAAATGGCAAGATGCGCTTGCCAGTGGAGCTTGGCGCCAGGCAGAAAACAAATACCCCGGAAAGCGGCTGAGAGGCTGGCCGCAGAGCTGGGCACCGAACAGGCATCCCGTCTTATTATCCTTCTCTTGATTGCCCTATTTGGACACATTTGTAAAAAGCATTACTCACCCCACCCTTTATTCCCCAAATGCGGCAGATGGTTTCAGCTGAGTGTTTCAAATCAGATGTTAGGCAGAGAGACGGAGCGGGAGCGCAGAGCATCTGGAACTTCAACGAGCAGAACGCAGAGCACGTGGGGGGTTTGGAGACAACTGAGCGGAGCGATTGTTCAAGGGATTTACCAGGCCATTTTTAGCCAGAAGGAAAACAGCACCTCCAATCCTGTGATTATTTTTTCCGAACCTGTGAGGAAAGAAGTGAACAGAGTAAACGCCCTAGCTTTTTTTCCAAGAGCTAGAATTTCAGATGAATTCTTCTCTTCCGTATACACACGGGACAGACCAAATGCTATCATAAATTTTCAATCTAAATTTTTAAAAAATAAGTTGTTAAAATGAAAAAATGAGACTAAAATAGAGAAAAATAATTGTAATTCAACTCAATGCAACACTCATGTTTTTCAAAAACCTAATTGGGCTGGCTCATAAAACATAAAAGAATATACTTTTAATGTTTTGGAAGATTTTTTAAAAATATTTTTTAAAGGATGTCAGGTCTAGAGCTAAATTGTCAGGTAAAGACGCAAGGCATAGAGGTTACTTGTTTTTGTCAATAACTGACAAGGCTTGAGGAGTCCACATGATTGCATAGTGTCGTGTTGAATATTTGTCAACCACATTGCGCTGCCAGCTTGTTGGTAACAATAGCTTACTCTGAGATCACAGGCAAGCTCTCTGGTCTTTCCTGAGGCTTCAGTTTGCTCCTTGGTTGAGTGAGAAAGTAGGACCCTATTAGCTCTAAAGTCCCTCCCTTCCCTGATATTCAACAGGTATACATACAATCTCAGACAAGTAATAGATGTAAAGTACTGAATGCTACATTTGCACAAAAGTACAGACTAAGCAATGGTGTTACGATAATATTAACTTCTCAGGTCTGGCACTTTTGTTCCAGCAATTATTCTTTGAACACTGACTGCTTTGCCATGGAGAGAAAAGCAATGCTGCAAGCTCAGACCTAGAATGTGACCCAGTTGGGGACCGCAGAGAAGTAGAGATGCAGGTGCTCACCGCTCTGCCTCACTGGCAAGTGGCCCATGAACACTCCTCTTCTGGCAGCATTTTCTAAGCCCACCAATAGTTTCCCTTGGGGATTGTCTCAAATAGGAATATAGAGCCATAACCCTTTACTTTTTTCCTATTTCTGAAACCTTTTCCTAATGTACCTAAAGATCTGCTTTTCTTTTCCCTAAAAGAAGTTTTAAAACATTAGTCGCATTTTTGGAGTGTATATATTGAGAGGTATTGAAATGGTCTAAAAGTAACCCAATGAAAATTATAATATAAAACTTGAACATACGATTTTCTATTTCCTATTCCACTTTATTTCCTTTAGTAAATGCCACCTGTTTCATAGCATGTCCAAGTCAGAGAACAGAGTCATTCTAGACCTCCCTTATCTGACTTTGTCTTCACATTTTCTCCTTCCCTCCCTCGTACCTTACCCCATAGCTAAGCAGCATCTTGTTCATTTTTGTGTATTTGCTGAATAGTCATTGACTCAACATCAGTGATAGTTAACAGCTATCTAGTGCTTAATACTTGCCAAACACTCTTCTGAACACTTTACATATTTTCCTTAAACATTTCATACAGATTCACAATTCTATCTTAGTCCATTTGTTTTGCTATACCTGAGACTAGGTAATTTTTAAATAACAGAAATGTATTTCCTCACAGCCCCTAGAGCTACAGAAGTCAAAGAGTGAAGAATTGGAAGTTGTCTTCTTGCTGTAGAATCTCATAGTAAAATCTAAAGAGTAAGAGAGCAAGAGGGGACTGAACTTGCTTTTATTTATTGGAATCAATTCTGCCAGTAAGAAAGGAGTCATCAAACCCTGCTGACCTTCCAAAGGTCCCACTTTTCCAAACTGTTACAAAAACAATTAAATTTCAACATGAGTTTTGGAGGGGACATTCAAACCATAGCAAATTTCATCATTCCATTAACAGATTATAAAACTGAGGCATAGAACAGTTAAATGACTTGCTAAGTATTGCTCAGCTAGTAAACAGCACAAATACAGGCAGTTTAACTACAAAGTCCATGCACTGAACCAGTATTCTTTCTGGTCTCTTTCTATATTGAGATGTTTAGTTATAATTCTACTGCTAGAGTCAAGGTATAGTCATTCCAAGTTGAATAAAGTAGGCAGCCTATTGCTTGTGCAATTGTTTTTCTTTGGTTTGTCCTACACATACTGTCTTCTGAATTTGTCCCACCTTCCCAGTTTAATAATGTGCCCTGGTGCTCCACAGTGAGCAGGACTGTTCCCCAGAGAAGTGTAAAGTGACTCCCCCACTCCTCTCTGGCAACCTAATGGCTCCCTGTTTCCCTGCATACTCATTAGTCAGCAGGATAGGGGAGTACTGGGAGGTGAAAGGTAATTCGAGGACAATACAGGAATGGAAGGAACACAGAGTTGAGTGAGCAACTAAAGGTGAAGGACAAGAAGTTCCAGGGCAAGGTGTTAGATCCCTCATGCTGTTTTAGGAAGGGTGATTTATTCCGTGTTCATGAGATAGCCTACAAGCAGGAATGTCAGTTTGCTAACTCTTCCCATGCTCTGCAGAGCCACCGGGGTCCTCAATCTGAGCAGTGGAAGTGAAAGAGAGATGGAGTGGATAGAGATAGGATTGACTTCATTGTCTGGTTAGGTGAAGAGGGTGAGAGAAAGGAGACAAAGTCTCCCTCAGAGCATAGAAAGTTAAAGAATGTTAACTTCAGCAGGTTGTCATGGTGAATAAGACAGCAACAGGCTTTACCTTCCTTCAGCTTACAGTCCAGTGGAGCCACACAATAAAAAAGTAAATTAATAAACCTGTCACATTCTGCAAAAGAAGCTAAAATGTAGGATATGGGTGAAAAGGAAGAAAACGGATCTCTTTGAAGGAAAACAAGCAGTAGCATCTCCATCACAGAAGCCAAGGAAGCAATAAATGTCCATCAGAAAAGACTGACAAACATTAGAGGCCTCTGACTCAGTCTGAGATGGCCATTAATGGCCTTGGAGAGCAGACATGTAAAGTGGCCTGGATAGAAAAACATGGTCAGGAGGTCCAATAGTGAATTAGGCTGGAGGAAGTTGTAAGAAGCAACACAGATCACACACTTTGAAAGTTTGGAAAAGGAGAGAAATAGGAGGTTAGCTTGGAAAGGAAGCTTTGAGAGGGCTCTTTAAGATAAGGCAAAGTTCAACTTCTTTGTGGACTAGTAGAAACAGTTGCAAGCAGAGGTTAAAGATGCAAGAGAGAAGGGTGGTGTCACTGAAGGAAGAAGCTCAGAGGAAGGAGGACTACAGGTATAAGAGAAGTAGCTCTGGAAATGCTGTGCCCTCTAAGCAGCTGCATCTGAGGGTTACCACCAAACCTACAGAGAGAGAGAGAGAGAGGAGAGCAGTGCACTAGGAGCAGATCCACAAATAGTCTGTTATTGCAAATTCAATACACAAACAGTATTTGAAAAGTCACACCAGCATTTATCTGAAGAAATCAATGAAAAGTATTAAGTGGCACTGATTTTCCCTTTGCCATCGGAAACAGGAAAAATCTAATAAGGTGTCTAGATAGACATTACTTAAATCAATTACCGCCAAATAATTGAATTTATTTGTAAGTACAACAAAATAGGAAAATCATTTTTTAGGAAAATCATTTTAATTGCTCCTTTTAAATGGATGTGTTTCTATAGTAGGTAATGCCAAAGCAGGAGGGAAATAAAAGCAAAGGCAATAATATTTATTGAACATTTTACTATGGTCCTACTGTCTCATATTAACTACAAGCTGCTTTTCCTCATGTGATATCCTATTAAGTAGATATCGTCACCACTTTTTAGATGCAACTGCAATTCAAACATGTTAAAGAAATGTTCTCCTGAATGCTCTCATTTAGTAAAGCTACCTGGAATGACACCAAACTCTAGAGCTCTATTTGGCACTCTGTCCACTGTGGAAGCTGTAGGCACTAAGCAAACACATTCCCATTTCTTATTGTCAGAAAGATCTAGTCATTCCATCAATTTACTCATAGTCACGTACCAAAAATGGTCTTAGATGCCTTTCTTGCCCATAATCTCCCCACTTTTTCTCTGGCAACCATCTGGTCCTTCACCTCTACAGAAGAGGTAGACTCAAGTAGCTTTATGGCATCCCATGCCAGCTAATCGCTGTTCAGTGAATGCCCCAAAGGGGACATCACACCCAAGGCCAAGCTTCAGTCAGTTCTCTTAGAAGAATCCAACCAAGACGTAGAGAATGCGCACAACCTATGATCTATAGTTAATGTCTATATGGAGTTGGGGTTGGAGCTAGTGTAGAACCAAACCATGAGTAAACTCTATGTTGAACCATAAAACCAGGGAGCAAGGGCCAGGAGTTTGGCTCAGTGGCTTAAGCTCCTGTCTGGCAGGCGTGAGGTTGTGAGTTCGATCGCTGGTGCCCCCCCAAAATAAATAAATAAATAAATAAAACAGAAAGCATAAGCAGGGCAGAAAAAGCTCTTTGCAAAGAGGAGAATGGACAGAAACACAAAGAATCAGAGGTAATAATCCACATAGCCCCCAGGAAAGAACCTCCACTCCCAACTCCTATCTCTTTTGGGTTCACCTCTACTTAATCTTGGGCTCTTATTATCCATGACATTGTCTTATAATAAACTCTACTTTTTAAAAAGGTAACCTGCTGCCGGTAAGCAAAGTTGTTAATAACTTTAACTTATCACCCATTTAACGCAAAACAGTGTATTTATCATGTAATAGCATTAGCTCACATTTATCACCGTACCTGTTAAGTGTTGTGCACTCCCTAACTTCATCCACACAGTAAGGTGTTAATTTTGTCATCAAAACTCCATTGTGAATTCATTCCTTCGCACAGTGAGACCCTATTTTCACCCCCACACACACACACACACACAAACTACTTTGCTTGTGTTGCAACTCCATGTTAACGCAGATCTTAAATCTGAGAGGGTTTTCTAACCCTTTAATTGGCAGGTGGAGGATAACTCATTTCTCTTTTCAAATACAGAAACAAGCTGAAAATAACCACAGAAAACAAAATTTATTCCTGAACCAAAAATTAAAACTTAATAATGTGCAAGCAAATTGCATTGAGCTTTTATCACATTTTGCCCTTGCTGAACATTTTTGGCTCCAGCAGCTGCTTCATGAAATGTAGCTGTCACTACAGTGAATAAATAAGCAACTATTGCTGCGATACAGCTGCCCCATATAACAGCATTAGGCTAAAGCCTTTAGTGGAACCACAGCCCAGAAGAGAGCTGCAGCCTTACTGAATACAAATGGGATTTTATGCAATCTGCAGCAGTCTCCTTGAGATTCCAGTACATGTCAGAGAGCAAAAGGGCTTCACGGTGGACAGCTAGTATTTTGGCCTACCTGGTAGGCTTTACTACTTCTGGAAACTTTTCTGAGCCTGATTTTACTCTGATTCCTCTGCACCATGCTGCCTCCATGGCCATAACCTGTTGACCCAAGACAGGCCAACCAGAGCCTTCCTTTGGGAATCAGGAGCAAACCAGCGTTCACAAATGAAAGACTGAAAATATAGATGTTGGGGGCTAGTAGGCCATGTTCTCTGCCATGCAGAAGAAAGCAGCCTTCAAAGAGAGAAGGATCTTCAGTTCCTTCTTGGATTAGCTAAGGTAGTGATGGAAAACCTCTTAGAACTTCAATGATAACACACTGTTGGCTGCAGCATGCGTGCCATAGGTTAGCCACCACTGACTCAGCCCAGTAAGTCTCTAGATTGCTTTAAATTTCTGTCGCTTTCATTTAAAAGTCCTGATACAATATCATCATTCACTCTCAGTTTCTTGGCCATTTTTCAGAGAAGACATGCTTTCCATTTTGCATGGAAACTTAAATAGTTACCAAATGCTTTTCTTTCCATTGTTGTCATCGACTACAGATGCCACCATCTTAATTGTGTCATACCCATAGTAAAACACCATAGGCAAAGTCCATGAGAGTGCATTGAAAGCTGGGAAAGCCATTGCAGAGAGAATTTAATGGGTGTTTCCAGTTCTCATCTTTGTACCCCGTAGTACCACAATGAGAAATAAGGGAGTTTAAGTCTTAATTCTATGATTTACTCACAGCATTAGTTTATTCAACATTTCAGTCATAGCTCAGTGCCAGGGACCGCAATCATACACCCTTGCCATGCAAGCACATCTATCTAAGTGGAAGGGAATTGGGAACCAGAACTTCTACCATCACAAGTGTCCTATGAAAAAGGCTTTTGTGTTTTACCAGCTTTTAATTATACTTTGATTGTTTTTTTTAAAAATCATCATTGTATAAATTCATCATGCCAGGAGATGTGCTTGGACTCTATTTTTCTAGTTTCAAAACTCTAAATGAAAGTCTGCTTTTTATGCTTGTTGTCCAATTCCATATGAGTTTGGTGGTTCTCACATTCAAAATCCAAAGAGATCTCTAAAGCCTTGTACCCCAGGTGTGGCCACTGACTATGTGCACCATTGCTACATGAGAGATGATGACAAATGCAGAATCTCACCTGCACCCCAAATCTACTGAAACTTTGTAACAAGATGTTCACATGATTCGCAAGCAGATTTAAATTGAAGAAGCTCTGTGTAGGTATATTTATTCAAAATGCAGATTCTCAGGCAATGCTGCTAAAGATTCAGATTCTTCAAGACTGAGGATAAGCTCAGGAATCTACACTTTAACCAGGCTCATATAACAATTTTTATTCAGGAGGCCCCTGGAGCACACCTTGCAAAATACCAGGATAGGATAGTTGGTTTTAAATCCAAAATGTCCCTTATTACTCACTAAGGCAATTTTTTATTCATCTAGATCTTTGAGTCTTAAAAAGGGACGATAATACTGAGAGGAATGATTTTATTGTTTCATAGGAAGTTGATCGTCAAAGAGAAAAAACTGTCAATCCTGCCTTCTTACCACTGAACCTGTTTGCCTTCTGCGTGGGACAGGAAAGAGCACAAGAATCATGGGGGGGGGCGGGAGGGGGATGGGACTGAGAAGTGGCAGCGTGTGGGGAAAGATGGGGAAACAGAGAAGTTCTTTGCCACAGGCTCCTCATTGTGACTGTCTTGAGGATTGTATTTCAGGTAAGGTATAATAAACAAGATTTATTTGAAGGAAACTTAAAACTCTCCTGAGAGACCCAGAAGAAGATTTTAATAAGTAGAAAGCATATATTATTCCTGGGTAGGAAGACAGTATTATAACAATATCAGTTTTCCTTAAGTTATTCTAGAAATATTTGTTTTAAAGTCACAAAATGAAGCTTAAATTCATGTGAAAAAATAAGAGAACATCCAGAGGAGAATCAAGAGGATTATAGCTTTACCAACTATGAAAACACAGTCTAAAGCTACAATAATTGAAATGTTTGCTACCGACACCAGTGTAGTCAGACTCTAGTAAGCACAGACAATTGGTTTACTAGAAGGTAAATCATAAATAATGTATTAAATAAGTATGTTTATTGACTAAGTAAATATTTAGAAAACAATAGTGTTGAACCATTAGCAAAAACAAATTGCTATTAATGTAAAAGTAATTATAGATAGAACAAAAATTCAAATAAAGCACAAAGAGTGCTAAAATAATACATAGGTGAATAGTTTTTTATTATTACCCAAGAATGGGAAAGGTCTTTCTAAAGTAAAGATGAAGTAGAGCTAATATTCATGCAGAGATTGCCAAGTACATGAAACTAAAATGTTCTCTCTGAAAAAGGTCAAAATAGAAATTTTAAAATTGGAAAAAAAAATTGCAACAAATGAAACTGAATTTTGCAATATAAAGACAGAATAATAAGCTGGACATGGTGGCACACACCTTTAATCCCAGCACTCAGGAGGCTCAGGCAGGAGGATCCTTGTAAGTTTAAGACCAGCCTGGGCTACAAAGTGAGTTCAAGGCCAGCCTGAACTGCATAGTGAGACCCTGTCTCAAAAAATAGTTCTGGGGGTTTAGCTCAGTGACATAAGTGCCTGCCTGGCAGGCAAAAGGCTGTGAGTTCGATCCCTTGTACCAAAAAAAAAAAAAAAAAACAGAATAATAAAAAATGGGGAAAGGTCATAAGCTAGCAATTTATATTAAAAAACTATAAATAGCCAACAAATATATGAAAAGACATTATGAATGTTATTCATAATTAATAAATGCAAATTAAAACAAAAGTAAGGTACCATTTTTATAGCTAAGCAAGACTTTAATAGTTCTGTAATACTTAATCTAGAATCCCATGCATTTTTTTGTGAGATTATAAATTGATAAAAAAAAAATGTGGAGGCCAATTTGGCAATATTAACTCAAGTGAGAAATGGCATGCCCTCTAACCAATGGATTTATCTTATAAATGTATTTAGTTACATATGCAAAAGTAAATGCAGAAGGATATTTGTAATGGCAGAAATATGAAGACAACCTTTCACAGAGGATAAGGTAAACACTCATAGCTCATCCATACCACACTATTATGCAACCATGAGTGAGAACAAAGTAGATCTTCATGTACTTTTATGGAAGGATGACCAAAAAATGGTAAATGGCAGGGGAGGCTGATTTAAAAACAAAATGTATAATCTTGGGTTAAAAGCTTTGCATCTGAAAACAGTCTGCTCCAGTCTGCAACCAGCTTGCTTACTCATGAACTACATGACCTTAAGTGAGGTACTTAGTCCCTCTGTGCCTCAACTTCTGCATACTTAAAATGGAATAATAACAGTACTTGTTACATGGGGCTGCTGTTAGGACTAAAGGAGGTAGTTTTATAAAGCACTTAGTACCTGACTCAGAATGAGCACCTACACATGAAACTATTCATAGTTTTTGTTGTTGTTGTTGTTGTTGTTGTTGTTTTTTGTTTGTTTGTTTTTGTTTTTTTTGCGGCACTGGGGATCGAACTCACAACCTTGCACCTGTCAGACAGGCGCTTAAGACACTGAGCCAAACTCCCAGCCCTGAAACTATTCATAGTGATTATCTCCAGGAAGTAGAGCTGAGTTTGCAACTAGTTTTGGACTGTTTTTTATACTTTTCCACACTGTTTGATTTTCAACTCAAACATCTTATTACTTTTACAATAAAAATTTCTCAGCTTAAAGAATCCTATCAGAAAATGATCTTAAAAGATTTTTCTATGAGTATTTCATTATTAGTCACATACTCAATGTTAAATTCCCCTCAAAATAAATGTGTATAGTCTTTCCTCAAATAATAAAATCAAATAGTACCTCTCTGCTCTCCAGCATCTGTAAATCTCACGCTACCCATCCTGACAGGAGGGCTGAATTTGCCTGGTGAAGGATAACAGCAGTGAGTAGCAAGGCTTTAGTTGACTTATTTGTTGTTATAATAAACCATTATTCATTCATTCTCCAAAGTATATAAGACAGACTGACCTTGGCAGCATTCTTTAGAGTGAGAAAACTGTAAGCCAAATATCTAATCATCAGAATCAAAATCTGATTTCTGGATCATCAGAAAAATCGGCCTCTTCTGCTGCCAAATGATCCTCCCGCTGACCACATTTTCAGTCAATCAGAATATAATCCTATCACGGGCAGTGAGTGAGCATGAGGATTGCATTTTGTTTCATAGCTGGTCTAAACATGATTACTGCTTTCATCACAGAGCCATATCATCAAGTCAATAAGGATTTTCTATACTGGCTTTTCATGTTGCACAGACTGCATAGAGGAACTCGAGTAATTCCAATTTGCTGCACAAAACCCAGCTTTGCAGAGAATAGATTAGTACCTGTTCACCTTGGCTTTTTGGGATAAACCATGGTACCACTTACCAGCTCATAAGTACATTTCTCTCATTGCAAATATAACAAAAACTCATCTACTCTAATACTACTTAAAAATAAATTTCTCTTTTAAAAACAAGTTTTTAAGGCACTTCCATTATTCAAGTCATGGATGGCGTGAAAATCAAGCTACCCATGCCATTCTTTGCACATTCTTTCATTTCTTTAAAACACACAAAAATCTCTCTTTTGGATCCCAGAGTAGCTAAGCACAGTAGCTAGTAGCCCAACAGGGTTCTATGGATAGAAACCAGCAACATCCAACTGCTAAAATAGTCTTCAGATCTCAAAACTTTTGTTTTGTCTCAGCAAGAAATGGACCCATCATTTTCTGCCCAATGTTCATGACCCCAGAGCCTGCTATGAAGAGATGAGTCAACACTGCAGGCAATATTTCCTGGAAAAATCTAACTTGTCAAGAAGAATAGAAAAGGTCTTAAGCACTAGCAGAACAAGGAGAAGAATAATCATATATCATAGTCACCTTTGTAAAATAGGTAAATACTTGTTCAAGGAAAAAAAATTTAGAAGAGAAAAAAATAAGCATATCAGGTACTGGGTAATGTTCTCTTATTGCAACAAAATACCTGAGACTCTACAATTTATAAGTAAAGAAGTTTATTTTGGCTCAGGATTCTGGAGGCTGGGAAATCTGGCAAGGGCCTCTGTACCTCATCACTGATAGAAGAAAGCAGAAGGGCAACTTCACTTTATTTTTTTTTTAAGAGAAGAAAAAAAAAAAGACACAAACAAACCTAAAAAAACAACAACAAAAGCAAAATAACAACAACAACAACATAAAAACAACAGTAGATATACAAGTTTTCAAAACAAGATGATAAGAATTTAGCAATGCTTGTTATATTGCATATTGTTATCCTCAAAAATAGTTGCTCAGGTTACCAAATACAGGAATAAAACAAAACAGTAAAATGGAACAAAACATTGAATTTCAAAAACAAGACAGAAGGAAGTCCCCCACAGTTGCCACAATGCACACTGCCATCCTCCAAATAGATGCCCAGGCCTCCAGCCCCAGGCCTGCAATGTCAAGCAAACAGTATGAGCATCTAGCTATTTCTTTCACCTCAGTTGCTGTCATCTCACCCTGAGTCCTCTGAATCAGCCAGTTGCTTATGGTGGAGGGTGGAATGTGGAGGTAGATGCTCTTCTGGTTTCCCAGCATGGTGGAGACTGGCTCATGGAAAGGCATGGTTGTCTTCTTGCTGAGTCTCTTCCCAATCTCCATGGCACAGCCTGACTCATGGGAAGGCATGGTTTGTCTTTTTCGCAACTTCATTTTATAATAGCATGCTCTATAACAAATCTAGTACTGTAACAAATATTACTCCTGTAAGAAAGACACTAATCCCTCTTAAACATCCAGTCATCTCTTAAAGGCCCCACATCCCAACAACACCACAAAAGGAATCAAATTTCAACCGAAGTTTTGGAAGGGACCAACAATAGTCAAACCATAGCAAGTGCCACCCAAGAACTTTCTTCCTACTAACAAATTCTCCCTCATTATTACAGGCAAATTTCACCAGGAAGAATGTAAATATTCCATATTGAATAACAGAAACAATAACTTCCACTGGATTCCATTTCTGTCCAGCTTTTGCACTCATTTCACAGCAAAACTTCTAGAAAGTTGCCAGTGGTCACCATCTCCACTTCCTCCTTTCCCAATCCCTCTGCAACCCACCTTGCTTTGACTTTTGTTTCTATCACTGCAGTTACTCCTCTTTCTGAGGTGGACTGCATGTTGCCAAACATAGTGATCATTCTTCTGGCTTTATTCAATTTAACTTCTTAACCACCACTCTATAAAATACAGTGGCTCCCACTTACGGTTTCAGTTACCTGTGATCAACAACAGTCCAAAAGTATTAAGTGGAAAATTCCAAAAAGGTACAATCCGTGATGTTTAAATTGAACACCATTCTTAGTAGCATAATGAAATCTCATGCTGTCCTTCACTATCCCTCCCAGAATGCAAATCATTCTTTTGCCCAATGTGTCTACAATGCACAAGCTACTTGCCCATTGGTCACCTAGTAACTGTCATCCTATGTACCAGATCAACTATAATGGGACTTGTGTTCAAGTAAACCTATTTTACTTAATAATGGCCCCAAAGACCAAGAATGGTGGTTACTTGTAATTTTATTACAGAATATTGCTAAAATTATTTTATTATTGCTGCTGTTAATCATTTGCTGCACCTAATATATGTACTACACTTTATCACAGGCCTATAGATATAGGAAAAAATACAACACACACAGGTTTTGGCACTATCTGTAGTCCCAGGTTTCAAATAGGCATATCACACATATGAGAAGAAAAGGCCTAGTGTATACTCTTCTCATTTATGACTCTGAAATATTGCAGTTTTCCTGTAGAACATGCTTGTTAATTATTTGGTCTCATTTATCATCTCATCATCCTCTGATTCTCCTCTAAATCCTGGCAGATTTCACACTGGGTCTAAAGAGGCTTCCTATTTTTATTTGGTTGGTTTTGGTTTGGTTTGGTTTTTATGGTTCTGGTGATTTAACCTAGGACTTTCTACTGAGCCACATTCCCAGAACACTTTTCAGTACCACCATCCCCTGCTCAGTACTTCATTCTGAGCTATATCCTATCCCTTTATATTTTTATTTTTTATTTAAAGACAAGGTCTTGCTAAATTGTTTAATTGCTCAGGTTGGGTTTGAACTTCCCATCCTCCTGCCCCAGCCTCCTTGAACACTGGAATTTCAGGCATGTGTCATCACACCCTGCTCGAACTCCTTTTTTATCTTCTCTCATTCCCTTGTAGGCATGGCTTTACATACCACTGGAATAGTAATGACTGTTCAGGGAGACCTCCAGTACAAATCTTTCCTTAAAAGTCTAGTTGGATATCCAAGTGTTTGCCTGATATTTCTACACGAAGTTCTGCTAGAGATCTCAATTTTTTTCTTCCTTTTTTTTTTATTTAAGAAAAAATGGACACAGAAGACAGAAACAAAAAGCAAAAAAGACAAACAAACAACAACAAATCTGATACAATAACATTGTAGGTTTACACAATGAGATGGTTGAAATTTGGCAGTAGTTACAATATTGCATATCGTTACCTTCATAGGGGTTGTTCAGATTGACAGATATAGACATGCAAAATTTATCAAAATGAGTATTTACTTTTCTTTTTCAATAGCTAATGCATTCAGTAATATAATCATGTTAACTGTCCTTTGTATACTTATTTATAAATTTATGTCTTTTTCCTTTTCCCTTCCTTCCTTCCTCCTTTCCCCTTAGAATACCTCTTGTTATCATTAAAATAACTGCCCATATCATCAGGTCTAATATAATTATGCAAGATAGTCCAGAATGAAACCAATAAAGAATAAAAGAATGGTCATTACAAGGAGAACCAAGGAAGGAAGGAATGGAAGAAGGAAAAAGGCATAGATTTATATGAGGGTATACATACAATAGGTTGAAAGACTATATTACTAAATGCATTAACTGGTGAGAGAGAACAGTTGATACTCATATGATTAGATTAATCTTACATGTCTTTATCTGTCATTCTGAACAACCCCCTTGAAGGTAACGATATACAACGTTACAATCACTATAAAATTCCAATCATCTCATTTAGTAAACCTATAATGTTACAGTATTGAAGAGACCTCAATTTTAATGTATCTAAACAGGACTGTTGATTTTCTACCCCCAATCCTGTTTTTCCAATCCTCATGTCTCAGAAATAGCATTTTATGTGTCCAATTTCTAACCCAAAACCTAAAAGTCATCCTTAACCTCTTTCTAGCACTATCTCCTGAATCGAATTATCAAGTTCATCAACTCTAACTCTGCAGAACATCTCAAATCCATTTATCTCCATCACTATTCCTTCTTCTCTAACCTAAAGCACCATCTCTCACCTATCTTCCCAGTTTGCTACTTATCTCCCTGGCTGACAAGAAAATCTTTTAAAATATTGCTGAGATTATGGACCTCTCCTGTTTAAAACTTTTCAATTGTTCTCTATCACTCTTTATGCTGCCTTTCAAGCCCTGTATGATTTGGCCCCTGACATGTACGAATTCATCTTTCTCACTCTACGTAATCCACACACAATGGATTTCTATTTCTTGAACACACCAACCTTTATCTCATTTCAAGTGTTTGTACTGTGTCTTCTACCTGACAGATTCTTCTGAATCTTCCTGAGACCTCTTCTTTCTGGTCACATACGTCTCATATTAAATGTAACCATGTCGGAATAGCTCCTCTTTACTTCCTAAAATAGCTGTTCAATCCTACTTCCTTTTGTCACTTTCTGTAACAACATTCATTCCCTCATAACATTTGTAATTATCAGAAATTAGTATTTTTATGTATTCGTTTCTTCTCTGCCTTCTTTGTCTTCATTAGACTATACACTTTACGAGAACAAGGGCCATGGCTATTTTAAATCTCTACCCCTAAAACAACGTTTATCACATAGTAAGAGCCTAATAAATATTTGTTAAAAGAGTGAATGAATGAATGAATGACAACACATGTGCAAGCTTTGCACCCATTTGTTTAACCATTTCAAACATTTACCACATCCTTTACTGTAATATTCAATTTTGAAGCAAAAAAGAGTCCAGTATGCCCTTGCCCTGAAGCAGGATCATACTCAAAACCCAATTCACCAAAGACTAACATGGAGAAGCCAAAGGAAGGACATAAAGGAAAAAGCAAAGTTTTAGATCTTTGTAATTGTGGCATTAAATAATTACCTATGGGTATTCAGAGAGCTGAAAACAGGTGGCTTTCAATGAATGTTGAAGATAAAAGTCAGACTGAAATAATTAGGAGGTAATTACTGTAGAAAATGAAATTACTGTAGGAACAAAGTAACTCATTTATTTGGAAATCGAGAAGCAATAAAAAGATAAAGAAGTAACAGTCAAGAGAGAAGTCTGAATATGGTAAGAGCATAAACTGCACCCATACGAAAGGAGAAAAGGAAAGCAAAAAGGGAGAGAGGGGAAAAAGAAAAGATGAAAAATAAAAGGTGAAAGGAAGAGCAGACAAGAAGAGAACAAAGAGATCTGAATCGATAATCAGAGAGGGAGAGGACAGGGTCCTGTGAAAGTTAGAGAGAACACACAATGCAGGCCCTGAAAGGGACTCTCTGCCAGACCTGGGCTTTTGGGATACAGCTCATATAGCTTGTACAGAATCTAGTTTGCAATGTATTCCCAGTTTTTGGAGTAACAGATTATCCAGTCAAAAGTTTTGAGTGACATTTGGATACAACAGAAAGTTTCAAAGTGAAATACCAGATCACAAAACAGAAATGTCCAAGTGATGCCAAAACCCAGTCAGAGAATTCCAAACCTGTCTAGTAATTTTGCCTTAAGAAAGTGGAGTTGGGAAAGTATTCTGGAGGAAAAACTCTGCAATCAATCCATTGTTCCCAGTCCTTCCCAAGAGCGGTAGTTGTGCTCTCTGTCCTTTCAGCTCAAACTCACCCAAAGGGGTTTCAACTGGACCACTGAAAGGTAGAGAGTTTGTATTAAATCCCCTGTATTTCTAGGGCAGGTCCAAAAGACTAGTCCTGATGCATTTCTGAAGAATGTGGGAATGAGAAGTTGTACTGATCAGCCACCGTGGTGCTATGGAAAAAGCAGATGACTGAGTGTGTCGGGTACCTGGAGTTCAACAAGAGCAGGCATTTCACACCATGCACCTATTGCAAGGGCTGCCCCAGAGCACAACCTGGAAGATGGAAGGAGCCTGTGAAAAGAATTTTCTGTATAATTAATCCCTAGAAAACTAGGGGAGAAGAAGATACTGACCACCAGAAAAAAAAATGTGTTTCTCAAAGTTATGGTTAGGAATCCCAGCATAGGGCTTCATAAGGATGCAGGAGAGCTGGGACATAGGAGTTGCCTTTGAATATCTGAAGCCAGAAAGCATCTATGACAGTACCTTTCAAGCAAGAACTTCCTTCTCTCACTTTTCCCACCTACCCCTTTGTGCTCTAAAAGTGAAAGGCCAGAAGCTGTGAATAAAGAAAGGGAAATGGTAAAAGAGGAAGAGGTGACCATTGTTCTTGCCAAGGCAGCCCCTAGTTCACCAGAAGAGGACAGCAAGGCGAATACTTAATTGACTCAAGTTAGGTTTTGCATACAAGTGAGTATTCTAGCTATAGAATACAGTTTAATAAAGTCATGGA
>RJWM01026753.1:0-27655 GCA_004363535.1 Dasyprocta punctata
ACACCACATCCCAGGCTCCCAGGAGAAGGTGTGCCATGACCAGGCTGCTCAAGCACCTCCTCATCCTCAGTGCCCAGTGCACCATCCAATTTTGTCTCTTGGTTTCCACACCCTTTCTCTTTTTCTTTGTCTCCAACAATTAAACCATAAGTGGCGTTCGTTTCTTCTCCATGCCTGGCTGCCCTAATGTCCCCATTGTGTTTCTTTGGCAGTGGCCTTTTCAGACTAGGACAGCAGTGACCCATTGGCCAGAGAGCCTGGGTCCTTGCAAGGAGCTTTGGAAGCAATTGGATTTCAATAGGCAGTGGGGGCCCTTTGATCTCTCCTTTTCAAAAGTGTTGTATGACTCAGAAAGCTCAGTCACTGAGTGGGCTGTTGCTGGTCACTGCCTGCCAAGTAGTCTTTAGAAGGCTGATTTCCATTCATAAAAGGGCTGAAGTTAAATGACCTTGGTCCATGGCTCTGCTGCCTTAAAGGCCTTGTTAGTTCCCAGGGGTTTGTTGAATTACATAGACGCTGCCGGAACTGCATGGTCACTTGAGAGGATCATGTGAAGGTAAGGATTAGGCTGGGTTGTATTAACATGCTTTCTGATACAATCTGACCCAAATCAGAGCTGTTTTCTTAGGCTATTATTCAATTCATCAAAGATGAAAAGGCCTTTTTAAAAAGTGTTTTGGCTTCTTTTCTCTATGTCGTCTTCCGATACAATTTGTGAGGAGGATTATATGCATTTAACAACACTTTTAGCAACATGCTAGACTGAATTCTTCGGAAGGTGGACATCAATGTGGCGAAGGTGAGACTGAGGGATTTCCCGTGAGGGTCTGAAAGTCCCGTCCTTCTCCCTCTGCCGCTTACCTGTCCAGGGGTGGCCACGGGAGCATCCTGCTCCCTAGGCGCTTGAGTCTATGCCTCAGTGTCCTCATTTGGAAAGAGGGTGTGGAGGTGCTCATTCTGTCCTAGGACTGTGAAGCTCTGGGCTGAGTGATTGCCTAACTGCACAGTAGGAGCCCGGTGCTTGATTGGTCTTGACTTTGAGCCTAGAGATGGTCTGGCCAGGAAACGACCATTGAGCCCTCCTCTTCCCAATTCTGAAGGCTTTTCAAGCAAGTCAGCACAGGAAAAGAACACTTGGCGGTTGGCAGCCATCCTGGTGGGAGTGCTGGGGGTGAGGTGGGGGTGTGTAAGGAAAGTAACCACTGCTTTGTCAACTAAGAAGGAAGAAAATGAGAGAATGAGAAAGAGTCAAAAAGCATGACCGACAGACAGATCACGATTCAGATGCTTTCCCAGTTGCTAAAGCAGTGCACATCATGGCTTGGGACTCAGACTCTGGAGTTCTGGCTGTTGCCCTCCTTCGCTGCCAGGACCCAAATAAATTGTTCACCCTTTCCATGCTTAATTTCATCACTGGCAAGATGAGAATTATGATAGTACCTCCCTGCTGTGGGCTTATGGGTGTTTGATTAAAAAAGATGCTGTACGTGAATGCTTCAGACAGTGCCTGGCACGTTGTGATTGGTACCTGCGAACTACCCCGGTCTGAAAAACTGAACTCAGGAGTTCTCCAAACTTTGGAGGCTTTTAGAATGCCTGCATGACGTCAGCAGTGGGGAATTCCTTGCCTGACTTCCTGTGATGGGTTGCAGTCAAAATGCAGGTGCGCTAAAATATACGAAATGACCTTCAGGCTATGTGTGTAAGGTGTGTGTGCAGTGCAAATGGATGTCATGTCTAGACTTGGGTCCTGTCACCAAGATACTTTATTATATATATGCAAATCTTCCAAAATTTAAAACAATTCAAATCACTCCAGTCCCAAGCATTTCTTTCTCTCACCACCCCGCCTGCCCTTTCTCTCTTTTTCTTTCTTTCTTTTTTTTTTTTTTTATGGGTTTTCTTACTCTGGTGCCAGGACTGGCTTCAAACTCATGTTCCTCCCACCTCACCCTCCCAGGTAGCTGAGATTACAGGCCTGTGCCACTGCACAGGACCCAAGCCTTTCAGATAAGGGTCTCAACCTGCAGTCAGACTAGTTTAGTAATAATCATCGCAGACTATCCATAAAGGAGTTTTCAAATTTGGCTAATCCTCATTCTTGCCACCTACCAGCAGCAAAGACTAATATTCACCAAGCACTTAGGGCCGTTAGCACTGGGGCCACTGAGAGGAAGCCTCAGCTAATGTACAGTCAGGCTTTTGAACACTTCACTGCCAGTTGACATATCAATATTTAAGGTGTCAAGTAGCAGTTTTTAAAATAATTAGGAGCATATATTAATGATACAAGTTGATGAGTTTCACTGTGGTAGACCCATGCAGGCACACAGCATACTTTGACTGTGTCATTTATGCTTTCACCCTCTCCCTGCCCATTCTCTCGTTCCTGTACAGAAAACACCGATGTTTTTTATTCTTATTTCTTAGACAGGAACTTCAAAAAGACGTGGGCACTGTGAAAAATCGGTAGGTATGGTCAGGTCCCACTTATGAAAATTCCACCTGTCGTGTTTAGAGCCCGATGCTATGTTTAATACAGGTAAGAAGAACTTCACAGATGGTCCCACTGGGCCCTTGCGACCGATGGTAAATTGTGACAGTGTCCTGAAAGAATCTTCTTGGGGTGAACAGAATGACTTTATTTTGTAGACTGCATCATACCCCATGAGCATGGCTATGCATGCACAGACTGATGTTAGCCAGGCTGTACACTAAGGGTGGGTAGCTAATGTGCATCAGAATGGAGAGCTCATCAGTTTGCATTGCAGCTGAAACAGCTCCATCTAAAACTATGTTAAGCATAAGTATGGGAGGTTTTTTGTTGGTTTTGGATGTGGGATAATCTTTCTAACATATCTTTACCTCCTCTTTCCTCTCTCTCATCATTCTTTTTTCCTTCCCCTCCTTTCCTCTCTCCACACCTTCCTCTTTCCCCTGACTTCCTCTTCTCCTTCCTACATTCATTTTTTCTTTCCTTCTGTCTTCCTTTCTCCCTCCCCCCACTCCCTTTCTCTCTTCCCTCCTTTTATTAGCATTGGCTGGCGCCTGGCAAGGCTGGATCCAAGATGTCCAACTATGTTATCACGATTCCCCTCTCCCTTTCTTTCAGCAGCACTTGCCCCTACTTGTCTCCCTCCTGCACACAGGGCCTCCTGATTTCCAAGACAACTGGCACGTTTCCTTAGATACCTGGTGCCTCATGTGAGTTATCCAACCGTGACACCATCGTTGCAACCTATGTCAAACCCAAGAACAAATGTGTGGAATTCTGAGGTTCATGGTTCCTCTCACCTATCTTTATGCCTCAGGGCGCCACACTGAATTTACATTTTTCAGGACAACACAAAATGATATTTTTTCATGCAGTGACATGTGAATAGAAGTAGGTCTGGAATGAAGCCGAGCAAACCCAGAACTCCATAGATGAGTTTGAATTCTTTTTGAGACCGTATTTATTTCTGATACATATGTGCCTGTGTGTCTAAAATATACTTAAATTGTATCAATTGATACTTTTCTAGAGCATCTCTTTAGTTTAAAAATAATGGACACCCTAGAGTTCTTTCTTATCGCTATTTATAGATCTATGTCACTCTTTTAACTGCTGAATATTTAATTATTCCCTCTGATTGCTATGTTTATTTCCAGGATTTTTTTTGTTATTGCCAAAAAGAACAGGAATATATATATTAATGGTGCTTCATAGTTGCATGCAATTCTGTATTTTAGGAGAGGGAGAGAAAGCAGTCTCTACTTTGTACAAAACTGAGGTGTCAAATGCATATAGGATGTTGGCTATGGCCAAGGATTTACTTGCTTATGTTGACACAAGCCATCCAACGTCACTGTCACTATTACTTTGGTTGTATAACCTGCAAAGCTACTGAGAACTCATTCCATCCTGGTTTTTCATGAACCCCAAACGAGACTTACAATAGATCCTTCCCACAGAGCATGTGCTGGTAAAATTGCATGGTTTCCCACCATCAGCGATAAACGGTTTAAGAAAAAAAAATGGTACCAATTAATTCCTGCTGTCCAACTATAAATAGGCCTAATGATAGCACTGCACATGAGGGCTCTTGTGACCAAAAATATTTGCTTGCATTTCGCACACATCTCTGTCCCACAAACCCAGGAGTTCCTCTTCAGTTACATCAAGCTATTCCCATGAAAGTCTGTTCCCACGATTTTTCCATCCAATTACAGAGCAGAATACACTCGAATGCCATAATAGAAGTCTGGTGAGAGCTCTGTCTGGATAGCAGGCTCACCTCTCCTGAAGGGACGCCTTTGATGTAGCTAAGGATTTCATTTCCAGAAGAATTCTTTTGATTGCTTATTCATGCCACTGGGCTTTGCAGTATTTTATCTGCCCTATTACCACTCCAAGTCAAGGGGCATGCTTTCTAATATAAATTATATAGTCCACATCACTAATTTGCAAGAAAGTCAGCTTTGTGTGCACCCTTATTTGAGAGACAGCCACTTGAAAGAGATTGAGATAAGCTGGTAAAAGAAGATTATCTGTGCTGACTTACCAAGTTCTGTAACAGGGTCTTAGGATCTATGGGTTCACCCTGTGATTTATAATTCTCCATCTCCCTTTCCTACTTTACTTATGCTTCCTGGAAGCAAATGAAACCAAATAAATTTCTTTATGGATGAATAATGACTGTAGTATTTTTCAACTTGAGTATCAAGTCTGGGTCTATTTTATGTGGGTCAGAAATGCAATTAAAAGAAAATATTAGTTAAGTGCACTGCCAACTTTCAATATACTCATGTATATCTCTGCATCTTATCTCAGGCTTTTGTGGTCATTGTTTTCCAGTTAAACGCTTTAGAAAAGATGAATTTCACTCTTGTCATAGGCATCCTTTTGTGCATAAAACAAATACAGTATTAATCTCTGCTTAAGATGACATATTTAGCACTGTCATTTATGATTGAAAGTTGGCTTAGAAGAGTGGTCCTTAGTTCAGGGTGCTACGTAAGACCTGAGCATACTCAGATCCACCCCGGGTTAGTTAAAGCAGTATGTCTGAGGAAGGGGCCAAGGCATCTGCATTCCTTAAAGAATTCCTAGGAGATTTTAAAACACAGTCAATTCTCCAATGTAGAAACTCCGATGTAGATCAGTGCAGGGACTTTAGGCAGCTACCATCTTAGAAATACCTTTGCAGTGGTTTGCCATGGGAGGATGGCATGTTAAGATGCACGGGACTTTAGAAGCCTGTGTCTTGTCTCTCACTTGTTAGTGTTGTGGCCTTGAAATTATTCTTTTGGATGACATTGTATTGCAAAATAATTTTAGATCTGCAAGAACTTGCAAAAATAATAGAATTCCTGTGTGCCCTTAACCCAGTTTGGGGAAGTAATTGAACTGAGAATCTAGTTTTCTAGTGTGGAAAGTGGAGATTTCAAAAAAAAGTCAAAGGGTTGCTGTGAAAATTAGATGAGATGCTGTATTAAAATATGTAGAAGGCAGAATTCTAAGACGGCCCCAGTATTCTTGACCCCTGATGTACATACACTGCCCCCCAGTTACTCTTTGCTGATCTAACTACTCCTGTGAAGAGATTTTGCAGATGTAACTAAAGCTTCAAATTAGTTGACCTGAAAAGAGGAATCTTGTATTTATTTATTTTTTTTGAAAAGTCTGAGGTGTTCACATAAGCCCTTGAACTTCTGGTCTAGTTCGCAGGCAGCAGTCAGTGGGTCCCAAACTAGACAGAAAGATTGTCTAGACAAAACTAGACAAAAGATTGTCTCTTGTGGGTGCTGGACGTGGAAGGGGCACATCTCAAGAAAGGGGTCAGCTTCAAGTAGCTCAGTGGCCTATGAGTAACAGCAAACAAGAAAATAGGTCCTGGGTCCTTCACCCAGAAGGAAATGAATCCTGAATGAACTTGGAAGTTGATTCTTTTCCAGAACTTCCATGAAGGGATCCAGCCTGGCTGGCATCCTGACTTTGACCTTAGGGAAAATCTGAGCAGAGAGTTTAGTTGTACTGTCCCCACACTTCAGACTTGCAGAGCTGTGAGTTTGTAATAGGGGATTTCAAAGCCACTTCTGTGTGATCAGTCTACTGAGCAGCAATAGAAAACAGATACAGAAAGTGTCTATGGGGCTTCCTCTGGAGCAGGTGCTCAGCAGGCTGTGTGTCTTGGTTACTTTTTTCTGGTTGCTGAAATAAAACCACCCAACATCCAAAAATGAAGGAAGGAAAGGTTTATTTAGCTCACTGTTTGTGGAGGTTTCAGTCTATAATCAACTGGCTCCAATGCAGGGTGGCATGGTACTGGGGCAACACTTCACAGCAGCAGTCAGAGCAAAAGGGGGAAACAAGCTTCTTCTCCTCCCTTATATTGTACACAGTGCCCCCACCCCACCCCAGGAAAGTGTAGCACTCACAAAATCTCTGTGCCCTTCTCTTGCACAGGATGAGGAAATTTACAAAGTAAGGCTCTTGGCTCCCTGCTGAGTCTCAAGCTGACACAATGTATCAACCATAACAGAGGTCTTGCTTTCCAGGCTCCTGGTCATTGTAAGTCATCTGGTTAACTACTCACTCCACCTGTGGGACAGGTGAGATGATGGGTCTAAGGAGAGGAAGCAAGTTTAGTAAGATATTCACTTTTTAAAATTGCTTAGAAAATTGTTATATTCCATATATATTCCTAACTTATCAGTGCTTCATTGATAAGTTAGGATGGATGATTCTTTCTAAAGGAGGGGGTGAGATGCCAGTAGCACTCCTGATTATGGCAGCCAAAAATGTCTTCAGACATAGACAATTGTCCCCTGGGTGGCACAGTTGTCCCCAGCTGAGATCCACTGACTTCATTAATAAAATGCATTTTTGAAAGTTTAGTTTTTCTAGAGTATATGTGCTGTTGATTTCAGGGACCTTAATAGTGACTTGGGGTAAGGATTAAATTTCCTATATCCAAAATGTTTAAGATGAAAACTTTTTTAGATTTGGGACTTTTTTGGATTTGAGAATATTTGCATAGGCTTTAATGGTAGAGTGTTCCAGACTCAAAAAATCCAAAATACCAAATGCTGCAAAGTCCAAAACTCTTAAAACATCGTGCCCATGCCCCAAAATGTAAGATCACAGAGCATTTTGGATTATTGGTTTACAGATACTCAAACCTGTACTGTACCTGATTTCGAGGAACTTAGTGCTGATTGTAGGAGTGGTGTATGGGGGTTGGGGTAGATTAGATGGCAGCGGAAAACCATCTGGGAATGTTTTAAAAGATGTGTATTTGCTTTTGAATTTCACACATGCCAACCCAGACTACTGAAAATAACTGGGTCTCTAAAGAAACAGAGATATATTTATAATAAAATTTATCCCAGCATTCTTATGAGAGAGGGGGCCTAACCATCTGGGTGTAAATTAGAAATGCGGATTTTATTTCTGGGTTTGTAGTTGACCTAAGAGCAAAGTTAAATGTCCTGTGTATTCTCTTGGCCTACAAAATAAGGGCAACAGGCAGTTCTGGCTACGCAAAAAAGAGTGTTTTCTGTGTTTTGTAAGTGTTTGCTCTTGCCTGAGAACCTTGTAAAGGTGTATTAGATTTTTCCATCTACCACATGTAGTTGGGCCATTTACACACTTATGCATTTTAAATTAACCATAGCACTTAAGGAGGAAAGGAAGCTCTGTTTTATTGGAATGTGAAGCATGAAACTTAATTCTCTCATATGCATACATTTACCAGCTGACCTACTGAGTTTTAACCCCTTTCATTCCTACCTTGAAAAGACTCAGTTGCTAACAGTGAGTAAGTAGTACACTGGTATTTATATAATTTGAAATATTCTCTAAATTACTCAGCCTTATTATAAATATACCAGGTAAACAAAGTCAAAGTCACTTTGGGAATTACATTCCTAGCCATTAGTAACTATTTGGCATTTCTTCCACTCTTTTCTATTATTTTTTCTCTGTCCTACCCATCCATTCACCTACCTTTCTAACCCCAAAACATTTATTCCTAGCTCATTATGTGCCTTAGTATTTTGACAAACCTGAGGTATACAGAAATGATCATGTTCCTCCTAAATTCAGTGATAGTCCAGTGTGAGAGAAAGGAGTAAGGGTGTCATGAACATAAATTCTTCAGGACAGAGTATCAAAATTAAATTTATACTTAAGGAATAAGGGAAGAAGCATGGGAGCCTGGGAGACTGATTTTTAATATGCTGGGTAAACTGCATCTATTTGCCACTGAAGATATATAAACACCAGGTAATTTTATGCTCAAGCCCATGTGTGTTTTATTGTTCACAGGTCAAATGAACTTCTGGCCATTTCTTTTTACCTCTCCTGTCTTTACTGTGGTCTCTTACTTGTGCTCCTGCAGCAGCTTCTTATCTGATGTCTCTTTTGCACCTCTTGCGTCTCAGTGTTACAGTAGCCCGATTATTTCATTTTCCTCTTCTCCTCCCACTTTTGACTTCCCATTGAGCAGAGCATGTAATCTGATTCACTTACCATGAGCTATGGGAAGGCCCTACATGGTCTGACTTCTTCAGCTGAACTTTCTCTCCTACCACTGTGTACCCACCCCAGCTCTTCAGAACTCTACCGCCTGCCTTTCAGCATCCCGCAGGCTCTGCTCAATGGGAAGCCAAAAGTGGGAGGAGAAGGGGGAAGTGAAATGATCAGGAAGAACTTTTCTGCAGTGATGATGTCTATACAGATGGCTGCAGGAAGTGAAGGAGGAACGAGGTGGAAATCTGGGAGAAGAGCATTCAAAATCACTGAGGGACGTCAGCATTGCAGAAAAGTTCTTCCTGACATTTCCAGCACTCCCTACTCCTTTCCCCACGTTTATTGTTCTTTATGTTATTTATCACTCAATTCTGGACTTGTTTATTGTTTGGCATATACTTCCTTCTCCTTTTAATATCAGCTCCAGGAGCATTGGGACTTTATCTCTGCTCTTCACTGCTATGTAGAATAGTTTCTGGCAAACAATAGACACACAATAAATATTTTGCACATGACTATGTGTACTATCCTAGTAATTTAGAAACAGATTCATCATTTCTATGTTTGGAATACATCATGCATTTGATATTTCTCATTCATTCAATGGAGACAAGATCAATTTAGCGTCTTTCATATGGGATTTCAGAAATGAAATTTTAAGTGACCAGCATGTATTTCTATAGTCTTTTGATAAGAACATGACAGCTATCCTTGTGGATCTGCCCTCCCTACTTCTTCCTTAAATTTTTGGGTTTTGTGTCAAGGTGACTATTTTCCTCAGGGCCAATAAGAGTGTCAGATATCCTTCACTATAGTGATTTGCTTAGAGGCAAAATATAACATGATCAAAGCTAATAAAATCAAATAATTCCAGGACACATAGGGGTGTAAAGGAAAGGGAATGTAAGACTAGAGTTGCTGGCCACCATTTTGCTACTCCAGAGTAGGATAATGACAGTCCCGAGAGCCAGCTGTGCCTGAAGCTGAAGTACTTGGAGGTTGTGAAATATACGAACCACAATACTCTTAAAAAAAAAATAACTAGTTCAGCTTTTAGTTTTTAACATTTTGAAGTTAAAATCCAAACTACATTGTAAGCGAATGAGCTACAGACACTTTCTGCAAAGAACTCCTAGTCTCGTGGAAGAATTAGGTAAGCACAGGGCCAGTGAGCACGCGGAGTGTGGCGTGGCCAGCAGGTGAATGCAACGGGCAGTTTCCCCCTTCACCTACACTGAGTGCAAGGCCCACAGCCAGGGTGTCACAGCATCCAACGCTGTCGGGACGGTGCCTAGCAGTGCATCTTGGGTACACTGTGTTGTTCATTCACTACATTGTATGTCAGACAACAGCAGTCTCTTTAAAGCAGTGACTATAAGTGAGCACATCATGTTCCTGTCAGCAGGGAGACAGAGACTCCGTGGCTGGCATAGAGGACGACTTCACACTTCTCTAGCCACTTGTTATTGGTTACTTTGGTTTGTTTGGATGATGACCTGTTGGGGTAACGTTGTAAACCAGGAATGTTTATCACTGGATGGCAATTGCTCAGCTTTCATGTGTAGCTGATTTGTATCTGGAAAGGTGTTTATTTTAATGACTCTAATTTTAGGGTGTAGATTTTTTATTCTGAAATAATGACAATTTATTTTTTTTCCCCTTGAAAATTTCTGTTTCTTTTTTGTGATCCACGGGATTCTGCTTTCTCTTTGCTCTAGCTTAATGCTGTCCAGTGAAAACATAGTGCAAGCTAATATATGTAATTTTAAAGCCTCTGGTACCCACGTTAAAAGAGAGAGGAGAAGGCAATGGGTGAAATTTAAGTTGGTATTATGTTTTGTTTAAACCAATATATTGAAATTGCTATTATTTAAAAATATAATCAATGCCAAAATTATGAATGAGATAGTTCTGTGTTTTACACAAGTTTTCAAAGCCCATTTTATACTTAAGGCACATTCAGTTCAGCCACAATTCAAGAGCCCGGTAATGGCTTTGTACTGAGAAGAGCAGAGGCAGTGTCTCCCACCCTGAAGTTTGCTAGCACGTGTAGTGAAGTCAGACAGGAGAAAGACAATCCCTTTTCATTGACTACTTTGCTAAAATTACTTGTTTCCCCAAAAGTACTTTTCAAAAATGTGCAGATTTCATTTGAATACTCTGGTGTGGACAGGTTGGTATTTTAGCTTGGAAGCCCTTGGTCATCATACAATTACATAGAAAATTGCCCACAATTCTGTTGATGAAAATCAGACTTAAAGATGCTGAATTAAATACTTCCCTTGAAGATGAATGAAAGAATATGTTTCAAAAACTTTCAGATTTTATATGCAGATTTTCATCTAATTCTATTTAGTCTGAACTTGCTAGTTTAAATTTTCTTCTTTTATCTTTTTTTTCATTAAATGGAGAACTGTTTCATTAAGTCTCAGCTTTATGGTTTGTTTTCATAATAACTTTCCTAGTTATGCTAAATAACATATTTAGGAAGCAAAATAAAATATTTTAAGATGACTCCTGGTTAGGAAATTGGAAGCTAACGTCACACAATCTTACATGTTGTATGTAATTATAAGCATGCAAGATAGGTAACTATACTACTAATTCTCTGCTAGTTCATTAGAAAGAATAGTTTGTGTTGTCATTGTTTGATTGTCTGATTTTTTTTTAATGTCTAGATTTCGTAACTTGAACAACCACTTCTAAGGTAACAATATGTAATATATTAACTAGTATTGATTTCTTACTTTTTTTTTTGAAATTCTGTATTACTTCTACCTTTTTTTCTGTTTTACTTAAAAAAAAAAAAGAATCCAGAACAGTGTGCAGTTGACATTTATATGTATGTGGCTTCTGATTTGGCACCACATTTAGTGTGTCCGCAATTTCAGTTATCTTGTATTTCTGCTTGGTGGATCACTGAGCGAATTTTTCTCACTAACCAAAGCACACAGCTTCTGCAGTAACTCAGGAGAAGTCAACCCAGTGGAAAGCCATCACTGTGATTCCGCCCAGAGTGACATCTACCATGCTGCAGAGGCATGGCCTGACCTTGATCTAGGGTAATTTCCCTTTTGTTTGGTTCTGCTTTCTTTAGACCCCCAAAATAGAGAGTTTTCTGGGGATTTCTTGAAATGAGAAACAAGTGGCTTTTATTCTATCAAAAGAACTCTCAGTCCAGGAAGATGGTGACTGGGGCTTTTCAGGCCTACTTCCTTTGTCTTTTTATTCTTGCCGGTAGGCCGAACATGACTGAGCTTGTATTAACCAGGATTCTCTAGAGAATCTAAACCAATAGTTTTTTTATATGTGTGTGTATGTGCGTGCAAGTGTGTGTATGTGTGTGTTTGTCTAAAGACATTTATTATGAGAAATTGGCTCATGCATTTTAGAGACTGAGAAATCCCAAGACCTGTTGTTGGAAAGCTGTCGACCCCAGGAGAGTCCATGATGTGAGTTCCAGTCTGAGTCAGGGGCAAAAAAAGACAGATCCTCATGTGCAAACACAGGCAGAGGGTGAATTCTGCATCGGTCAGCCTTTTCATTGTAGTGGGACCTTCAGTGGATTGGATGAGGCCCACACATACTAGGGAAGAACATCTACTTCACCAGGTCTACCAATTCCAATGTTAATCTCATAGGGAAACACCTTCACAGACAGACCTAGAATAATTTTTAAGTGTCTGGGCACCCGCTGGGCCCATCACCTTGACAAGTACAATTAACCATCACAGGGTCTTTTTGCCATTCTTTAGCAAAGTTGGCTTTGTACTTTTTCTTTTTATAACATCGGACAGTCATGCTTTATGGTTAGTAGTATAGTTGTTTGAATAATGTGTGTCTGTCTTCTTCACTTGATGGCTGGTGTCATGAGGGAATGAACTTAGCAGTAATGATATATTAACATAGTCAAATGTTTTTAATGTAATACAAACCCATTCACTCATCAAATATTTATTAAGTACCGTCAATCAGGCCTAACCAGGAAGCATTCAGGAAGCAGCGTAGCCTCGTGGTCCTGAGGACTTGAGTCGGCTTGAGAGTGACTTCACTGTGTTCTTTCCCATTGGGTTCATTTCAGTGATGACTTGACAGTGGAGCAGGAATCAAGGACATCTGTAAGGGAGCCTGTGCTGTGACTCTGCTAGAGATGAGCTCTCCAGGAGGGGAGGCCATGAATGGACATGAGCCATGGTGGGTGGAGTGGCCCATGTAGTCCAGAAGCTCCCACTACTCAGTGGGCATCTACCAGCAGCAGCACGGATCACTGCTGGTGCACACACACTGTGACTTATCACTGAGCAGAGTCAGTAGGTGCCTGGGGTTTATTTTCAGGAAGGAGGGGGTTCTTCTGAAATAAATGAGCTAGTTTGAAATGATGTGATGGTTTTGAAAAACTGTTAAATATCCAATAAGCATCTGGAAGGCCAGGATATTATACTGTTTGCCACACTAGGAGATCAATGATTGGAAAAAGAGGAGAAGGCTTGGGAAAGAGGCTTTGTGCTGGGTATGTTGTTGCCCTAGGCACTAAAAGAAAGAGATGTTTTTGACTAAACTGCATGCAGTCCTGGATTTGGTTCTAGTTCAGTTCTTAAGACACACCTTCAGGGTTACTAGTTGTGTTTCCTCCTTTGTCATGCTTGCTTTTTCTGTTTAGATGGCATCCCTTCCTTAACAGGGTAAAGATCATTGGTTGCCTACTGAGATGGAGTAGGAGTAAGAGAGTTGAGACTTGGGCGTAGGCCCCAAACTCCTTCCAGAAATTCTGTGTTTATAAACAGATCATTTCCCTTCTCTGGGCTTCAGTCTCCTCATTTGAAAATAAAGGATGGGTTTAGAGATGGATTTACCCAGCTGCCATCTTCAGTGTACCTGTGTAAGCATAATGTGGCATGCTTGATAATTCAGACTCTTGCGCCTCATCCTAGATCTGCCGAAGCATAATCTTTGGGATTGGGACTTCTGGAATGTACACTTTAAAAACCATAGGGGAGTCTCATACTCAGAAGTTGTTCAAATAGTAACTTTAAAAAAGTAGCCTGGCTCACACATTTCAAAATATTTTGATTCTTTACAGAAAATTTCTTTTTCAAATTTTGGATTGCAAGTGATTAGTGAGCCATGAATCAATACAGTCAGTTATGACCAACAGTAGTGAGAAAGGAAATTTTATAAAGGAGCATAAAATGTACTGGATAATAACTGAGTATGTAGTACTCAAAAGAGTGAGTATTCTGTGAAATTTTACAGTGCGGCGTATAGATGTGTGTTTACTGAGCCGTGTTATACAATGTGTGTATGGTTCGTATGGGTGCACACACTATCAGTCACAATTTTTAGTCAAAGCGGTTTGAAACTCTATTATAAAGCATCTTATTTAGGGAATATGTAAAATGGCCTGGGTAATTGTCCCTGGAGAAAGTGGTATTGTGGGAGTTGCTCAGATTCAATGAGACAAATCCTGAGAATCTTAATGTGGTTAATAATAGCAGATGGCATCATTGAATACATAAGTATTTTCTAGCCCTGGTAGGTCTGAAAGATTATGTATGACTCTATATACTTGTGCCATTTTTTCTTACGCAAAAGAACACAAGAAAGATTTCCATTATTTGAACAGAAATGGAGCCCTTTTCCCTCCCATGTTAGCAAATGCTTGCCTTTGATAGTCCAGCTTTTAGCTGAGCTCAGGCTCAAGACAAGGCTTGTTTGATGAAGCAGAGCTGTCAGAGTGCTTCACCGTAAATGCCATAAACCTGTTGATTTAAGGGTTTCAGTGCATACTGTAGGTCATCAAACCCCAAACAGAGCACATGGTGTTTTTTATCTGAGGATTCAGGTCTCCATTGTAAATCTGTCAGCCTCTCCTGTTGAGTCAGCTACTGAGAGCAGAATGTCTGTGATACTGTTTATCCTGTTGTATCAGCTTAGGAGAACCGTCTTTGTTGCTCTCTGTGGAATAAGCCAGTTCCCCCTTTAAATGCTACTTTGGAGTCTAAGGCAGTTCCTTATCTCTACGACTTTCTCCAGGGTCTGTCTCCCTAGGACAAGGCTTCAGGCACTGTAGCTATGAGCTAAAGTTGGTGACTAAATGGTGCCACTCAGTTTACAAGGTGCTTCTGAAATCCTGCATGCCACTTCTCTCCTCTAAAGATGGGTTCAGTTTCTGCTTTAAAATTAATTAGTGGAAATAGTACCTATGTGGAAAGGTACACACACAGTGTGCACTCAGCTCAGTTAATTTTTGCAGAGCAGCCAGTCTCCTGTGAGCACCCATGAGAGTAGAATATAGACCTCTAGCACCTCCCAGGACTTCTCTTAGTCCCTCATGCTACAAAATAATCACTGCTGTAACTCCTACCACTGAAGATCAGTTTTGCCGATTTTTGAACTTTGTATAAACATAATCAACAGAATAGTCTTCTTTGACTAACTGCTTTTGTTCACTGGTATGTCTGTGATATCTGTCCACATTGTTGTGTGTAACTAGAGTTATTCATTCTCCTTGCTTTAAAGTATTCTATTGCATAAATAGTTACAATTTATTTATCCATTTTTTATGGTTTAGATCTAGAATGTCCCCCCAAAACATCATGTGTTTAGAGGTGGGGTTTTGGAAGCTGATTGATCATGGGGGTGCTATATTCATCATTTGATCTCTCTAAAATCCAAGAGCCTAAAGAAACCTAAATTGTAGTTGTTGGGTATTTTGTCCCACTGATGAGAAAGTGACTGAGACCCCATTCTATTGTTGATGCACATCTGGGTCTGGTTTGGGGCTACTGTGAATAATACTGTCGAGAGTATTCTTTTTGTAGATCTTATGGTTCAAATCTGTACTCCTTGCTCTTGGGTGTATTAGAAATATAAATTCTGAGTCATGAAATGTTGCATCTGACTGCAGCTCCAGATGTTCCTGGCGAGGAAGAACAGTGAGAGGATGAGAAAATAAAGAAAAGAGAGGAAAGCTGAGGTCAGGAGCCCTCTCTCCTAATGGAAGAGAAGGGACTGCTCAACCACTATAGCACCTTTATACACTCAGAAGGATGATGTCAATTTCAAACCCACTGCCTAGCAACTTGTTTGCCTGGCTGGCCTGGGCCCCTTGTCTTTTTGGAGCTGGAACAACTTGTTTACCTTGGCTTGCCTTGGGCTCTCTGTGCATCCAGTGCTGGCCTTGCTTTAGCCCCACAAATGTGAGCAATCTCCAGCTTTAACAGATTCCTACAATGAAATACTACAAATTCAGCTCCAGTAGAAAAATGTCAAATCATTTTCTAAAGTGGTTTGACCAGTTTACCCTCCCACTAGCTATATGAGTGTTGCTCATTCCTCATTATTGCTAACTTAATATTTTTATCTTTTTTAGTAATTTGGAACAGATGTAGTATATTGTGTGTTTGTGCCTCACTAAAGTTTAGCATCTGTCATCTCTTTGTTGGACATCTGGATATCCCCTCTGGGCAAATATCTAAGTTTTTGTGATTTTGCTGTTAGACTATCTGCATACTGGATCTTTTTGGATAAATGTATTTTCTTCTATTCTGTGCCTTTTTATCCTTTTAAATAGTTTCTTTTGATAAATAATGTTACTTTAAAGTCTCCCAATTTATAGGTCATTGGCATCCTGGGTTAAACCCTTTCTTCCATTCAAGGTCATGGAAGTATTTTCTAATGTAAAATTCTAGAAATTACATTTATTTACCTTCACATTTAGTTCAATTGAAATTTACTTTTCTGATGGTATGATAGGTAGGTCAGGATGTCTTTTCCCCAGTTGGATCTCCAGCTGACTCTATACACTGCATTGGAGTGTTATCTTTGTCATGCAAAAACACCATCAAATGAAACTGTATGTGTTGGTCTGTATTGGTGTTCTCTATTTCAACTTTGAGGAATAAATCTTAGTTCTAATACCAGACCTTATTGGTTACTATAGTTTTGTAAGGTATTTTGATACCTAGTCTATAAATCCTTCATACCTCAGGCTTATCTTATGCACTTTGGCATCAGTTGGTCAATTTCCATCAAAATTCTGCTGGGATATTGGACTCTATTGAATTTATTAATCTTTACAATATTGCTTTTCAGTCCCTGAAGATGGTATATCTCATTTGTATAAATCTTTAATTTCTTTCAGTAATTTTTTCTTGTCTTCACTCTACAGGCTCTTGTTCAACCTTTGTTAATTTTTCTTAATGACATTCTTGTAATTAAAATGGAATAATTATACTTACCTCATTTTCTGATTTTTCTTGCTACTGAAATTTAGAAAGGAATCTTATTTTTGTACATAGACTGATCTAGAAACCTTTTACTTTTCAATCTTAAACATTTACACTTTTGAGTTTTTTAACAAGAAATCATGTTGTCTCTAATAATTATAGTCCTCCTCTCCCTCAATCTTTCTGATTTTTCTTTGTTGTTGTTGCTCTATCAAGGACATTAAGTGAGTAATAATTACAACTTATGATAACAAATCTCTCTCAGTCCTGATCTTGGGTGGGGAGCAATATTTTACTATTTTACCATTAGGTATTATGTTAACTATATGTTTCTCTGTAGATCCTCCCTATCAGAGTAATAATATTACCTTTGTAGATTTCTAATAATTTTTATCTATATTATTTTCATCATCTCTTGTGATAATATGACTTTTCTGCACTTTCATTAGTAAAGAGATTGATTTTTTTAATGTGAGCCCAACATTACCCTTCTGGAATAAATTTTACTTGGTCAGGATGTATTATCGCTTTAGGCATTGCTAGACTTGGTTTATAAATGTCTATTTAGAATTTTCCATGTATGCTTGTAGAAAAAATTTGGTCTATAATTTTATTCTCTTGTTATATCCTTGTCAGGTTTGAGTATTGAAGTTTGGCTTCCTTCATAAGATAAATTTTAAAACATGGAGTTTTTCCCTCACTGCTTTCCTTGGACTTAGTACAGTATCTCATTTATTTATTTATTTTTATAGAGAGTCTCAGATGTTAGATTTTTCAAGCTATTTAAATTTTGTAATAAATGCCTTTAAAACTATTTTCGGGTATCATGGCTTTAGCAGCACATCACAAACTTTAACATGTCCACTCTGTTGCCATTCTATTTATTTAAAATGTGCTATATCATTTTCTTTTGAATTTTTATTTTAACTCAAGGATTGGAAGTAACTGATTCATCTTCAAACATTTGAGACTATCAAATGTCTAATTAGCTATTTATAATTTCTAACTTAATTTCACAATGTTGAAAGAACACCTGCCCAATAGATGTTTCAGTCCTTCAAAATACTGAGTTGGGAACTAGGATGTAGTCAGTTTTATCAAGTTAAATGTTCCAGGGTTGGAGATGTAGCTTAACGGTAAAGCAGTTGCCTAACATGTGAGGCCCTTGGTTTGATTCCCAGAATTTAAGAAGATAAATGTTCCTTATGTACTTGAAATAAATATGAGCCCATTATATATATAGTGTTTTATACATCAATTTTTGTCAAACATTATATTTAGATCATATTTGTTGTTATTACAGTATCCCATTATGATTGAGAATTTTTCTTTTTAGATTTAATTTTGTCAGTTTTACTTTATGTATATTGATGTTTCATTATGGGGCTACCCAGACTGTAAATAGTGTTATTTTCTTGGTAAATTAACCCCTTTTATCATATGAAACATCTTTATTTATTTCCATATTTATTTAGTGTTTCCTGCATTAAAGTCTACTTTGAGTATTATAGAAAGTTTTATTTTGGTTTATGTTTTCAAATTTTTAGCCTTTGTTTTAAGGCACATTATTTATAGGTAGCATAGAGCGGATTTAAAAATGCATTCTGACTATCTTTGCATTTTAGAGTATTTTGTTCATATATCCTTACTATAATTACTTTTAGCTACAATATTTGTTTTTAAATTCTCCCATTTTGGTTTTCTTTTCTTGCCTTCTTTTGTATTACTATTTTTCATCACACTATTACACTTTTTCTGTTAACTTGTTGTGAATTATTTTTAAATTCTTTTAGTGATTATCTTAAAGATTTCAACATGCATCTTTGATTTGTTAGAGCTTAATATAAATACCTTTACTTCTGGTAAAATGTAGTCAGCTGCAAACATCTGCAGTGCATTTACCCTACTCCCATCTCATTGAGTTATTATTGTCTTGTATTTTAACTGAAATCTGATAAAACCGCTTTATTTATAGAATTAATATTTAGGTTTATCCATATTTTCCTATTTCCCCTTTGTTAATGTATCTTTTGCTTCAGTCTTTTTCTAACCAAAAGTGAATGTGTGCACATGTGTATCTGTGTTCATTCATACATAGTCTGCCTGAAGAGCTCTCATTAAAATTCATTAGAAAGCCAGGCTGGCAGTGCCCACCTGTAATGTTGGCACTCTGGGAGGAGGAGGCAAGACGATCTCAAGCTCAACCCCAGTCTGGATAACTTAGTGACTTACTGAAATCCTATTTCAAAATAAAAAATAAAAATGGGCTAAAGATGTAGCTCAGTGCAAGGGCTCTCTGTTAATGCTTAGTATCCCTCCCCATCACACACACACACACACACACACACACACACGCATGCACACATGTGCACAATTTGCATTACAGTACACCTGATGGTGAAAAATTCCTTATGTGTTCTAGAAATACTTTAAATTTTTCTTCATTTTCATTGGATGTAAAGTTATAGATTGGTCTTCATATTCCTTCAGTTCCTTAGAGATGTTAACCCATTATTTTTTGGCTTCTGTTGTTTCTATCCATTAATCCATTGTCATTGTTGCTATTATTCCTTTTATGGTAATAAGGACTGTTGTAAGTTTCAGCTCAAGCCTGAGCAACTTAGGGAGACCCTGACTTGATGGTGATGGTAATGGTGATGATGATGATGATGATGATGATGATTTTTCATTTCGTTGTTGTCAAGGCTTATTATAAAACTCTTTGGTGTGTAGCAATATTACTATCATGTGCCTAGTTTTTCTTTGTTTAAATTTCTCAGTATTTGTTATCCACTTTGTGTATGTGGTTCATAGTTTTACTAGTTTTAGAAAATTCTTAACCAGCAACTTTTTAGATAATTACATTAGCCTCGTGTTGTTTCAGCCTCTCTTCTGTGGTTCAATTATATATGTATTTCACATAATTTTTCAAGTAACCTAGCACATGTGAAATACACATTTTCTGTTGACGTGTTTTCTAAAACATTAATCCTCCCTTTAGCAGTGTTTGAATTGTGAAACCCATCTATTGATTTCATAGTTTCTATGAGTATAACTTCAGTTCTAAAATTAGAGTTTTTAAAATAAACAATTTTCTAGTAAACGTTTCTCATTTGCTACTTATTTTCCATAACATCAACTAATTTCAGATTTGTGTCTAATAATGTTAATATTTTTATCCTCTCTGGATTACTTTGCATTTTTCCCCTCATTTAGAGCTAATTTTTTAACTATACTTTGTGATTTTAACCAAATAGTAAACATTATATATGAAAAAGTGTAGAGATTCTAGATGAATCTTATGGATGAAGTGAATCTACTAAGTTGGCCAGATTAATCCTCTCAGCTATTTTAAGACTGAACTTCAATCTTTGTAACCACTGATTTACTTACAATTTTCCCTTACTCCATTTCCCTCTTTCTTTCTTTCTTTCTTTCTTTCTTTCTTTCTTTCTTTCTTTCTTTCTTTCTTTTGTAGTTACTAAACTCAGTTTTCTTGATAGTGCTAAGACCTTGAGTTAGTTCCCTTAACTTTGGATTGACACTTCCTGGCAGGTTTCTCTGAACCAGTGTTATTTATGAAGCAGCACATCCCTCCAAGTATAAGCATTTCAGATTGTTTTCATATTATTTCGTCCCTTCAAATCCTGGATATTTTGGTGACCCTAAATATAAATTTGTGTATTCCTGTCTCTTCAGTCAGCAGAAACTTATGTTTATGGTTCTTTCTCTGAGCAATTGCTTTAACCTAGCTTTTTCAGCCCTTTTCATTGAATACCTCCAGAGGGAAATGTGAAAGGTCACCTCCTCTTGTTTCCCTTCCCTCTGGAATCTTGATTTTTTTGCCCCAGATATCTTGAGGCTTTATATCTATATATAGATATAAATAAATATATATCTATATATAGATATATATAGGTAAATATCTATCTATGTATCTATCTATATATATAATCACCCAGAATTTGGAGGGAGTTGTGAAGCTTATTATTCTGAATGAAAAATATGGTCTAATATAAGATAGTCTTTATTTCTGTCATCATTGTCTTACTATTATCAAAACAATAGAAAAGAGGGAAAATCAAAACTTGGGAGTAATGGGAATATGTGTGTATAGCACACATATTTCGTGGTTGGCATTGCCATGATCTGATAGATAAGGAAACCACATTATCTTTGATAAAGAGGAATAATCAGTAATCATTGTGTGGTTAATGACAATTGATTTTTTTATAAAATGAATTGCATGATAATAATAGTGTAAGATGGATCAGTTCATTCCTGTATCAGAATCGAATTCCTTCCACTTATGTCTTGTAAGTTTACAAAAATTTTTCTTAGTCTAGGACCTAAGATTTTACACATACGTTATGCTGACTTTGAAGTGATGAAATAGCACTTGCTTATTTTTCAAATATATTCAACGTGCTTTACTTTGTTACTCATCTGATAGCCACAATGTAGAAATTCTTTTATTAGCACCAATGTATAGAAGAAGAACTCAGGGAAGTGTTTTGGACTGAACATTGTGTCCCCACAGCCTGTTAATGTGACTGCATTTGGATCTGAGCACCTGAGAAGGTAATAAAGGTGAAATGAGGTCAATAAGGGAGAGTCCCTAATCTCATGGGACTGGTGCCCTGCTTCTAAGATAAGAGGGAGACACTGGGGATTTCTCCTTCCTCCACTTTGAAGATAAAGTGAAAAGGTGGCCTTCTGCAAGCTGAGAAGGAGCTAAGTGAGCTGACACCTTGACATTGGACCCCACCTCCAGAACCACAAGAGAGTAAACTTCGGATGTTCATGCCACCAGTCTGGAGTATTTTGTTATAAGCAGCCCTGGCATATTAACATAGAAGTAAATCATTCGAGCTCTGTCATCTGATGAGGCAGAGGGGACTAACCTTTGTACAGGATGGATTAAAATAAATGGTGTGTGTTTAACAAAAATTTATTACATTGGAAGGCATATTGCTGTGAATCCCGGTCAAACTACTCCCCTTTGAGCATCTTTTTTGCCACTTTCTGAAATAGTTCTGGAAAAGACCTCTTTCATGAGTATGTTACGAGATGCGATCTAAAATACGGCGAATGCTGCTGCCAAGAGCCATTCAGTGGAAAGACAAGCTTGTGAAAACACGGTGTCCTGTTCCACCTTCTTTACCAGATCTGGGTGGCTGCCGGCCCCTTCCCTAAGTCTAAATAATCATGAAAGGTGAACATTTTGAATCAGTTCAGGACATGATGGCAGCCACAATGGAACAACTAAAGATATGAACACAAGAAGACTTCCAAAATTGCTTCAGAAAGTGGCAAAAGGGATGGGATAAATGGTTTGAAGTGAGCGGGATGTTTTGAAGGGAATTGTGCTTTTCATTGTAATACCTTTTTTTTTTAAATAAAAATTTAAACAGTCACCATATTTGTATCACACCTCATAAGTATAATACTTTTTCTTATTTATGAGAAGTTCTACTTAAGACATTGAAAGGATTCATTTTTGTGAGTAGTATGTATTCAACATGAAATAGAAGCAAATCCTGACTACAGTCTGAGCATTAAAATGAATCTGTTCTGTTTGGGGAACAAAATCGGAGCTCTGCTGGACAAACTCCTGACCGGACAGCACAACCTACTCTGTCAAGCAGGATGGACCGACTGCTCAGGATATTGAAAAGAATTCCATTGTTTCAGTTTGATTTTCATTCAGGATTGAACAATTTTGGATGCATTTGACCAAAAGCAGCTTGTCTGGACACGAATGTGAATTCACTTAGCTGTCAGCATGCCACTAAGGAGTCCAGATTTCTGTCTTAGTCCTGGCACAGGGGTGGCCAAATGCTGCCTCAAGACAAACACTCTCTTTGTCTGGATTTTAGTGTCACTTTTAGTCAGAACTGATCTAACTAAACTCACTCTGAATTTTTTCCTCCCCAGTAGTTAAAGTAATTAACAGCAGTGCTAAAACATAAAACTTTTTTTTTTTTCTAGAGGCTCTGACTTTGTTCTTTCATTAAGATGCTGTTGAAACATCATTTTTAGAAAAAGAAAAATCTGCAATACACCCAGATTGAGTTAAGGGCTCCTTCTTTGAGCTCACTGGATTTTCCCTCATCCTCATGCTGCTTTGCAGTTTTTTACTAAGCTGTCTTCCCCACTGGACAGGTAACTCCTTGAGGAAAGAGACTAATCCTGATCATCTTTGCAGCTTCAGATCTTGGCATAGAATCAGTCACATTTGATGCAAAAGATCGCAGAGCAGACCATATGCAAAATACATTAGGAAAGTAGATGGATGCGATGACCTTGAGTGGCCTTTGGGAAGCAAGAGCCTTTCAAGATACAAGCGCATCAAACAACACACTCCAGCACCACTAACTACCCCATCTACCATGTATTTGAGAGTCAAAGCATTATTCTCTTTTTCCAGTAGTTTAAACATGGCAGCCCCACAGAGGTTATAGTGAATTTTCTGGTTCTATTTCTTCTTTCCTTCTTATTTTACTATCATTAGTTTTGTCATTAACCTAAAGAAAAGTCCCGTATGTTAGTAGTATGTAATGGAATTCACTTCACACTCAAAATCCATTTCTTACCAAACCAAATTTTTCATTGCCCTGAGAAATTGTCTCCCAAATCTGTTTCTTTATTGCCCTTCGAAACTCCATCTTCTCTAGTCATAGACATCAATTGCCCCCTTGGAGTTTTATGATTGTTTTAGCAGGAATGCAGAAGTTAATTCAGACTCTTGATTCATTCATTCATATTTTGTTTTCCTCCTCCACTTCCTCCTGTAGGAGATACTGTCATCTTTAAAAGGCTTTGGATTATAAGAACTAGCATCTGGAGAATTTTCAGAGCTCAGACCCTGAATAAAGCTTATTCCAAGTGTACGTCCCATTGTCCTTCAGAGTTCTGCTCCAAGGTCACATTCTTAGAAAGCCTCCCTTCCCATCCAGAATTCTCCCAAACTGGATTCATGAGCATCTTTTACACTTTCGTGACATCATGCTTCTTCCTTCCAAAGTACTTATCTTACACTTTGTTGCGTGATTCTTTGGTTATTATCTGTCTCTCCTACTACTTACAGGACCATGTCTGATTCTTCTTGCTGTCTCTGATACACACAAGCACACATACATTTGGAATGAATGAATGAGTCAGTCTCCCTGAATGAGAAAACAAGCTGGCTGAGACACGCAGGTTATTTGGATGATGTTCATAGAACCTGGCTCAAACCACAGCACTCTGCATTCTAGGCAAAGTGATCCAGACATCCAGAGGCCAGGGAACTATTGAATCTCAGCCACATTGCTCTCTGGACCTGCCACCCACTTTCCTAGCCTCATAGGTTCTCCCATTGTGTGATGTAGGGGGTTGGAAGCTTAGAATCACAGGCTCAGAGGATGGACAATCTTGGGGTTTCATTTTGTATTGTTTTGAAACGGGAGATTGCATCTAGGGCCTCTACCATGAACTACATCCCTAGCCATCTTTTTTTTTTTTTTTTTTTTTAACTATTTGAGATAGGGTTTCACAGGCTGGATTTGAACTTTTGATCCTCCTGCCTCTGTCAGAGTGCTAAGATTATAAGCATGTGCCATAACACCTGGCAGAGAATTACTGTTTCGAATTCAAATCCTTGCTGTCATTAAATAGAGTTGAGCTTTGGGGAAAAATGTTCAAACCTTCACACTGCCTACCTCCAAATCCCATGGTGAATTCCATGGTGCTGATTAAATAAGGGAACTTAAGACAGACTCCACAAGTACTGGCCATCATCAATATAGCTAGCTGAGGGATTAAGAAGTGTCTGTCTGCATAGGGATGTATCATCCACGTCTTCATGGTATCAAGACCTTCTTAATGATAAATGCTCGCCTGTCCCACTTATTATCTATATGATGCTGGATAAGTTATTTGATTTCTTTGTGCATCTTTTGCCTTAACTATAAAGTTGGCCGTGTGATTATAGTGACTACAAAATAGAGTTGATGTGTATACAGATGTTTAAACAGTATTTGGCACATAATAAGCAATTCCCATAGAACCTATTATAGGGTGTAATTTATAGTAATTATATTAAAGTAATTAATAATAATGTGTCAGCACATGATTGTTGTTTACTTGTTGCTTCATATAGACTTGACAGATGTAGTGCTCCTATGACATTGTGGGGCATTTCTCAATTGGGATGTAGATTTAAAGAATTTAGAGCATTCAACCATGGCTGGAGTTCTTGGTCTTGAGCCAGGCAGCTTTTAAAACTGTAGTGAATTAGGATAATTTTGGAAGAATAAGAGGTAAAAAGTTAAAACTTGTTTGGAGGGGGTGAGACAACAGTTTTGATCCAGCCATACTTTCTTTGTTTTACAAAAAATGTCTTTTCTATTGTTAGTCTTGATTAATAATCGCTGTTGATCAAATGCAAGTTTGTATATGAAGGGAAAAAGGAAGCACGTAAACAATCTTCTACTCAAAGCTGAATTTTAAAGTTGTTTGCATTCTCCTTCAATCCGGGACTTAAAATTTGCTCTCAGGGTCGGAAGTCCCATTAGTAACCTTGGCCAGCAAACAAAGTGGGCTCAGTCCTCTGCTTCTCATGCTTGAGTTCTCTAGGCTACACTCACGGATTCACAGGGACCTGAAAAGACACCTATGTGTGTAGAAGGTGTTTTTATCACTGTCACTCTGGACACTGATGGCCCCTGGGGCTGCCTTCCAGAGAGAATTAGAGTGATCAGAGGTGGAGGAACCGGGCCTCAGCTGGTGGAATTTTCTTTTCTTTGGTCAGGAACCAAGTGGCAGAGCAGATGCTGTGTTGTAACAGGAAACATAAGAAACAGAGTATCTCATTATATAATTAAAGTGTTTCTATACCCATGTGTTTGCAATTGTTCTGGAGGTCTCTGGGGAAACAGAACCAATAGAGTAGGTAGATAAGCAGATGAACGGATGGATGGATGGATAGATAAGAGGAAATTTATTGTGAGGGCTGATTCCTGTGCTCAGGGAGGCTGAGAAGTCTCATGATCCACTACCTGCAAGCTGGAGAACCAGAAAAGCTGATGATGTGATTCAGCCTGACTTTGAACTCGTGAGTGCTGAGAAAGCTGATAGTGTAACTCTTAGTCCATAGTTGAAGACCCAAGAACCTAGGCAGACTGCTGATGTAAGTCCCAGGCGCTGCAGATCAAAGAACCTGAGGCACCAGTATTCAAGAGCAGAAGAAGATGGATTCCCCAGGTCAGAAAGAGAGCAAATTCTCTCCTCTTCTGCCTTTTTTTTTTTTTTCCTGTCTGGGCCCTCAATGGATTAGGTGGTACCTGACCATAAAGTTGAGCATGTGTGATCATTAGTTAAGATATGTCAACTTGAATGGATTAATCCATGCCTTGTAGATTAGTAAAGCACCATTCTGGTTGTGCCTGTGGATAACTGGCATGTAGACCAGCAAACCCAGGTGGAGAAGCCCCATCCGGATGTGGATGGCACCCACCAGTAAGCTTGTAGGCTGGATGGAATAAAAAAGGGAAGAAGAAGGAAGTGTTCCCTGACCTGTAGTCTTCATTTTGCCTTTGGTCATCGGTCTCTAAATTCTCTGGCCTTCCACTGCAGACTTGTACCAGGAATCCTCCAGCAAGTTTCCAGGCCTTTCACCTTGGACTGGTGCTACATCCTTGATCCCTCTTGTTCCGCAGCTTTCTTGTGCTGTGTGGTGTTTTCTTCCCGATTTCCTGAATGAAACAACTGAAGATCAGGGAAATGAAGCAACTTTCTAGGTACCTAACATCAGCAAGTGGTAGCCTTTTAGATGAAACCACAGACATTGATTAGCTCTATCTTTTAGGGAGATAAAACATTAGAACTTATATAGCTTCCCTGGTGCTTTGATTGCAAGAGGTAAATTGTGACTCAGCTGATTCGAGTGAGGGAAATGTCTGGTTCTGACTCTGGGAAAGTTCGGTGCTAATTGATGTCATCTGGACTTGGTGACTCCATCTCTAGGGTCCTCTGCTCTTCTGTGTTGGCTTCACCCTCAGTACCCACGAGCAATGTCAAGGGCAGCCACAAGCAATCCTCGTCTGAATTCCCAAAAGTAATTTCTGACTGAAGACAGCAAAGAGCACTGTATGGCCAGGGTTGAGAAGGGTTTATTTCTAAATCAGAGTAAAGGTAGTGAGGTCCTCACCAGGAGGCTTCTCACCTGGCCTGTAAGAGGAGATTCTGGACAGTTCAGGATGCTGATGGCCACTGTAGAGGCTCCTATCATCTCTATTTTTTTACATCTGTAAATAAGTTGTGTCTTGTGTGCTCAGCATCTCTTGGCAGTGGGCATTATATGACTTTCTCTGCATCTAACCTAGGCATCTAGGAACATATTCTTAGTCCTCCTCTTACGGTCTTGAATTGCTATTTTGTAACCCATTTCTATCTGTTTTCTACCCTGGACAGTAGTTCTCAACCATGGGCAGTTTTGTCCTCTAGAGATCACTTGTCAATGTCTACAAACAGTTTTGATTATCTCAGTGGGAGGAGGGGCTGCCTACTGTACTACCTCTTGACTTCTCTCACTGTCAGGTGGTAATAGCTTTGTTGACCCAATTGGTATGTTGTAGAAATGGAACATTTCTTTGCTTCTAGGTAAAAAGTGGACTGAGGAGGGCATCTAGAGAAGCCAGGGATGATGCTAACTTCCAAACAGTGCACCAACAACCCTCTCTAACAAAAGCTTATCTGGTCCGAAATGTCACTAGTGCAGAGACTGAGAAACCAATAGCTAAGGAAGGTTGTTACCGAAAAGTTGTCACATCCCCTGTGTCAGGGAGCTGGCATCCTGCTCTCAGCCCTTGAATTTTCTGACTTTTCTAAAGTTGACCATTTTGACCATGGTCTTCTGGAAACCCCTCAT
>RJWM01026754.1:0-27739 GCA_004363535.1 Dasyprocta punctata
CTGTGGTTACATGGTTTCTATGGTTACATGATTCGTCAGCATAGGCAGAAAGTTTTAAATTTAGTTAAAGACCTTGAAGCATGTTTTCGTTACTAATAAATGCCCTATTGTGGTAGCCTAACTAAAAACCTGCAAAACACAAGACCATATTCAGCCCTGATTTAGCCCTTCTATCTCCCTGTGATGTTCTTGCAGCTGCTATCTACACTGTCTCCCTCAAAACATAGCAGCATATTGGCCTCTCTGTATAGAGGTTCCCAGACAGCCTCAGACAGCTGGTCATTACTATTATCATTTAAGACTTCCAAGTTTTTAATATAACCTTGATCTTAGTCTGACTCAATGTCAGACAGTTACATCATCTGTAGAAAAAACATTTTATAAATTATCCCTTTGTTCTTAGGGAGTTTCTGTACTTTGTTTACTAAATTTGTGCATGAGAAAGAAGGAAAGAAATTCTCCAAACTGTGTCAGAGCACAAATTAACACAATACTTCCCAAGAAGCATTAACCCATTCCACAAAGCCAATTTCTATGCTGCGACCTTTTCTCAGAAGACACTCTCCATATTTGGACCTTGTCAACAGAACACGGGTCTGTGTTTGGACCTTGTCAGCAGAACACTTGGTCTATCTTTTCTCATGCTGGGACTTTGTCAACAGAACATGAGTAGAAAAGGGCGCGGCAACCTGGGCATGGGGACAAGGTGCTCAGTACAAGTGACACTGAAGACAATCGATGGTTTATAATTTCCATCCAACCAACCAGGTAGGGCCTAATATCCTTTCTATACAATAAACATGCCAACTTCACATGAATGTAATCATTATGCACTGAAAACATACTAAAAAAAATAGATTGCAAATAAAATTAAAATAGCCTGAGTCTCCAACACATCAAAAAGCTAAAACAGAGCAAAGTGAAGCAAAACCCTACACAGACCTAAGACCCTCTACCCGGCAGACCAGGATCCTTCTGGAGATGCTGCCTGATGCACAAAGTGGTATGATTTGAAGCCAAGACCACACTGATTGGATTACAGTGGCCAATCTTGGAACGACAGGAATATGGACTTTCAAAGCATGTTGCTCTATACAACCCAGTGCTGCACACGGAGAGCCTTCTGTGTGTGACTGCCCGAGATACCCAGGCGGTGCTCACTTTGAGGGGACAAGCGAACCTACACCCTCAATATGTGATGATGGACTGAATATGTCAGCAGTGTTAAACTTTCTTTTCAAATTTTAAAGCTGGTGTATGTTTGCAGTCCATGGTGATTTCATTTACTGTGGGAACTCGGTGTGTATGCATAACCTATCCTAATATTTGTGTTCCCTACCATGCCTGCTCTTTCCAATCTTCATCTTCTATTTATGAAAACTCCATTTCCAATTTTTTTGTTGTTGTTGTTTTGGTACTGGGGATCGAACTCACGAACTCATGCTTGCCAGGCAGGTGCTTATGCCACTGAGCTAAATCCCCGGCCCCTCCATTGCCAATTTTTATCTTCAAATTTGTATCCCTTTTTCCTCACTTCTCTTACCCTTCCCTGCATCTCTTGTTCCCTGTGCCACTTGAGAAACATTTCTCCACTTCCTATTATCTATCCTTTATTTTGTTCTGTTTTATACAGTGATGCATACATATCCATGTTTATAGCAGCATAATTCAAAGTGGCTAAATGTTGGAAATGGCCTATATATTCACGACAGATGGAACAAATGAAGAACTTGTCATGTGTATACTCATTGGAGTATTACTGTGCCATAAATAAAAGTAAACTGTAGGCATTTTTGTTCATAAATGTTTCATTTAGAGGTATGGAAATTCAACCCACAGGATAGTGGAGGGCTGCAGTTTTTTGTCTCTTGAGAATCCAAGGTAGGAGGATCACTTGACTCTGCAATGTCAACAGTAACCTGAGAAAGAAGATCCTCCCCAGGTCAAAAAACAAAGAATTTAAGGTAAAGCTAATATTACTTTCTAGAGATGGCTAGAGTGTGAACATTCGTTCATCTCTTTGACTCCAAAAATGTGTTTAACCCTGAAAGAACCATAAAAATCAACTGAAAAGATCCTCAAATTTCACAATGGAGGAAGCTAAGTCTCCGAAAAAGGATGTGTCTTTCCCAGGGTCCTTTGTGGTTCCTGGTGCCTTCAGGAACCCTTAGAAAATGGGCAGATTTTGGTCTATTTGTATCTCCAAATTCCAGGTCAACGCTTTTGTATACATTAGGTGATCAATAAATAAAATTAGGCAGGATACACTATAGTGACAATTAAATTTGAGTTTGAGATATTGTTACTTACAGTTGTAGATTTACCTTTAGCTCTGGTGGATGATGGCAAAATTAAGTTGCTGGATCTTGGTAATTTGAAATGAACAGGTCTCCTCTTCTGACCCTGAGCACAGAGGAGCAACGCGTGGAGGTTTGATTAACTGTCTTCTCTCTGAGAAGCGGCACTCTAAACCAGTCTTGGGCAGGCTTTGAGCAGTCCAGACTGTGTGACTATTCATGAGTGTGGTTGTTGAGTGATCATAATAATTTGAATAAGAAATGCCTGAAAAATAGGATTAACATAGTCTGGGTGTGGCCAAAGGCATTTACTGAAAACAGAAGACCCACCCACAGATAGGCCTGTCGCCTGAGTGGGATAAAGGGAAATGAAGAAGGAAGGTACGTTTTGGTTTCTTCCGAGGAGCTCCAGCCTTTGCCTTCACTTTGGAAGTCATCTTCTGGCTTCCATCCCAGACCCTTCAGCCTCACGTTACAGACTCACCAGAGACACTACCGAGAGCTTCAGGCTTTCAACTGGGTCCTTCGGGTCCCCAGCACGCTGACAGACCTTTTGTACTCTTCCACGCCTGACTGTGGGTGGCCGTTGTGAACCTACCCTGTAAATTCCTACACACGTGTGTATCTTGCACTGAATCTGTTTCTCTAGTGAGCACTGAATGATACGAGTTCCTTGCAAATTTGAGCATTTTCTCTGCCTTTCTATTGCATTGTTAGGCACCTGCCCTCCCTTTCTCTGCACTTAAAATGGAGCCAAGGGAAAATCTGGTTCTCCCTCTAGTTTCACTTGACTTTGGTTACTTGCTTTACACCAACTTTCCAGGTCACATCGCTACGAAATACGTTACTAGACTCCCAATGGCTTTGCTGTCAATAAAACCTCTGATGTGTGGGTCACAGTGGGGATGGTTGCCATAGCTGTCAAGTTGGAGGTTGTTTTTGTCGAGCTCAAACCATCTGAACCGCTGGAGTGCTTGGCCCTGCACAACTGTCTGGAGTGGCATTTTGATATTAAAGAGTTAAGGACGCATGCCCCAGGCCATGCTGAGGCTGTGACTCCTGGACCTGTGTCCCAGGGAAGGGCCATGGAGACCGACTGGGCATGCGCAGATCACTGGGGAATTCCCCTCCGTCATAGTTCATCTGCTTCTTCCCGCCCCCCACCCCCCCCGCCAGATTCCCCTAAATCCTGTCCTCAGGGAGGCAGGCCTGAGGTCACTGCCAGGCAAGGCCACCTTGTGAATCAGCTCCTTGTTTCCGCAAACCTGCTGTTTCGGCGGTGGAGACAAACTAGTGGCAGGAAACAGGGCCTGGCTTGGTAACAGGTGACCCAGAGTGCAGTTTTCAAAGAGTCCATTTGCTCCCCTTATGAAAGATTAGGGTGAGAGAAAGCCTATTCAAAAGGAGCCAGGCTTCATTTGGTCCCATTTTCACAGCCTTGATTCAGTTTGACTGGAGAAACAACTCATCAAACTACTGGGCTCATCCTGTGCAGTTCAGAGTGACCAAGAATCAAGCAGAAGAAATGTGTGCTGGAGAGCCCGGGGCAGGGACAGAGGAGTGACAGCCATGGGGACAGGCCAGGGTCAGTGCTCAGGTCCGCCCCAGTGTTCTTACAGGCGAAAGAAAAACTCTCCCTCACCTGCGCTCCTGTTCTGGGTTTTCTGCTGTGGGGATGATCAAACTTAACAGAGGCGCTGGCTTTGCCTTAGTCACCCTGTGACACTGGCCTGGACATGTCCCTCCTTGGGAACACACATCTGCTCAGAAACCTGGGCTGAGGGGCACATGGGTAATCCTTAAGGCCCAGTAACATTACTCAATCACAACCCAGTCCACTGGAAACAGTCACATCCCTGAGGTTTTCTTTGGGGCACCGACTTACATCCTCCAAGTCCATGTGGCACAGCGAAGCTGCGTCTGGCCTCGTGGGTTAAGGGACACTGAGGATATGAGCCTTGTGGGGTGGCAAGTGGCCTGCACATGCCGTGTGCACCACTGTCCCCATGCACAGGCCATCGTGGCATGCTCAGGCCAGGTGTCCCTGGCTGTGACCCAGGCCCAACTGTGCCAAGCAGGGTCTGTCTGTGTCGTCCTGTGAAGAGAGCACCACGTGACCCTGGAGCACCCTCTGACTTGCACAGACCTGCACACACACGAACAGAGTGTGCAGGCTGCATGCAAAGGGCTGCGTGTACAATTCTACTCTATTTAGGGGTCAAGGTGTACAAAGAGGCAAGGCGTAGTCCAGGGCACATAAGGAGGGCAGAGGCCTATTGGGGACCTGGCCTACATCCCCAATCTCCCAAACAAGTGTATGGCAAAGGCTTAAATAAATGAGACAACAACAACAAAAAAAAAAGACAAAAAAAAAAAAAAAAAAAAAAAAAAAAAAAAAAAAAAAAAAAAAAAAAAAAAAAAAAGACAAAAAAAAAATAAAAAATAAATGAGACTAGTGGGGTGGTTTTAGGGCTCCAGAGTTCTTCACTCTGAGGCTATGGTGAGGGCTAAGACAAAGAGCCTCTCTGTGCAGCCCGTATTTATTTCCATTACAAACAAAGAAAGGGGATACTGAGGAAAGCAGGGAAATGAGCAGGACCTTGGGAGTCACTTCAAGGACTTCTCCAAGTAGTAAATTTTGCCAATGTAGGAGAACCGCCTTATCTCCATGATGACACTTACGGTGGGAGTGAGAGGTCTGCAGGTGTGAGATGCCTGCAGCTGCAGTCTCTATCTACTAATTGGATTGGAGCCAGGCATCTTTGGCTGTGACCTTATCTTGCCCTCTGAGGTATCTCTGGCCTCACAGGCCACTACAGGCCTCAGCCAGGACCAGTGATTCATAGAGATTCACTTACTATGAATCAGCTCCCATTACCAGGCAAGGGGCCTAGGCCTAGGACAGACTCACAGATAAACATAGAAAGCCAATTAGTTAATTTTAAATCCTGCTCAGAGCTGCTTCATAGTGGTCTTCATCAGAGGCCAGAGAAGAAGGGGAAGAGTGACTCCTTAGGGTCATATTAAGCTATCTTAAAGGTTTGCTTGAGGGGGACAGCCAGCCCGAGGATCTTGGGGACTCCAACTTACCTGCCCCATGAGAGACCACTTCCTCTCAGCATCCCTACACATACACACACACACACACACACACACACACACACACTGACGGCACAGGTGGGAAGCAGGGGGTTGTTCACGAGAAAAGTAGAACCTGGGTGGTGACAAGTGAAAAAAACAAAGAGGCCAGAAGTAGTGCTTCCAGAGGAGGAGATCAGGTCTCTGGGCACAATTCCCAGAGCCCACAGCGTGGAAGGAGAGAGATGCTAGGATTTCAGGTCAGGGGATCTCTCAGGTGTCCAGGTCTTCCTGGTCTGGGCCATCCCTTGGGCAGCCAGGAGAAGACAGGTCCCAGGTCCTATGTCTACCAGCCTAGGCACCTTCAACTTGGACTGTCACCCTAGAGTGGAGGGGATACAGGAGAGAAGGGCTCAATTTCCTTTCCTGTGCATCACCGGGCTTTGACGTGATCACCCCAGGGCCCCCAGGCTCACCACATTTCTGCTGTTCCTGGTGACCCACCATATGTAGGTCCTTGGATCTTGCCCTCTACCAGCTGGAAGTTGATCTGTGCCAAAGACTTGGGGGCTTAGTGGACTGAGAATTTGGAAGAACAGAAGAGGGAAGAGAACTAGATCACTCATCCCTTTGACTTCAAGAAATACTTCTCTGTTTGAGTCCCAGGTATAAGTGGGGCCAGAGCCCTTGCCCTGGATATGGGGAAGAGGCCTTGGGAGTGAGTTTGACCACAGGACCAGTGCAGTCAACAAGGGAATGAGAAGTTTCTGAGATCCTTCCTAATAGACCTACATACTGCAGGATCAATAAGCTGAGACCTTCGTGTCACTGAAGCAAAGGTCTATCTTGGTTGGTAGTTGTCCCTCCTTGGGTGCAATTCCAGAAATCACCACCAGGGGAGGATATGCTCACTCTGTTCTACTAGGGAACCTGGAGGCAGGAAGAGACACCCAGAGGCCATTCCGGTCACACCCTGCCCTGACCCTCCTGTTAGGAGCATCCTTCTCTGCTATCTAAACTGGTCAATGGCAGGAACTCATGGCAACCAATTTTGAGTATCCGGGTGTGATTGCTATACCTGTAAGCCCAGTACTCTAGCAGGCTGAAACAGGAGGATTTCAAGTTTGAACCCAGCCTGGGCAATTTAGCAACACCTTGTCTCAAAACAAGAATGATTTGGGAATGTAGCTCCATGGTATCGTTCCCCAGGGCTCAATACCCAATACCAAAAAACAACAAAGCAAAACAATGTTCTTAATGCTGTGATTTATTCAATCATTATGCTTCAAACACAAACTTTGTTGCTTGGGCTGCATTATGACTGGGACCTGCACACGAGAAAAGGCAACATGGTTGCTGCCACCCAGGAGCTCACAGCCTGGAGGAAGAGGGGGACAAGGCCCTAAGGATGGAGTGGAAGAAGAGACCCAATGCCGCCACCCAATAAAGCAGGTGCCGTAACGGAGGGCAGAGATCACTACATGGGGGCATCTGGGAAAAGGGCTCACTGAGCTGACATTGGGGCCTGCAGCTGATGACAAGTGGGGTTGAGTCCTGCGGCAGCCTGGGAGCAGTGTGGGAGTGGTTTGTGTGGACTGGGAATCCAGGAGGCTCTGCTGGGGCTTCTGTCATGGCACTTAGAGAGCTGGTGAGTGCCCTCAGTCCTTGAATACATGTGGTAGTGACCATGATGCAGTGACCATAGTGCATGCAACCACTGCCCTCTTGGGTTTCCATGCTAGACCGTCCACACAGTCACACTGGACAGCAGGCCTTTCCTTAGTCTTTCACTCATACAGTGACATGTTGACCAGTTCTTTGTGCCTCCTCTGGCCTTGTCTTGTCCTGTTATGCGTCTATACCTAGGGAGACCAGGAGCGCAGCCAAATCTACTATCATGTGGGCAATACCTGGCCTGCTGACCAGTGTCACAGTGCACAGCCAGGAAGCAGTGCTCAAAGTGAGGACCAGAGCTCCCCCAGAGTGAACTGCAGCCATTCTCAGCAACGACAAGGTCCCGAGCTCCTCTGACAGTGAAAACAGCCAAGTTCATATCAGGAAAGAAGCTCAACAACTTCCCCCCGGAGAGCAAACGGCAACAGGAGAACCAACAAGACCCAGGAGGACCAACAACACCACTTCCTCCTCTCCAGTTCTCCTTTCTATGTTGTTGGCAGCAATCTTCAGGTGGGCCATCCTCACCCATCCCCACACTGATTCAGGTCAGCTGGCTGTTACAAGCTGACCACCAGTCGTCAATCCACCACAGAGCGGGTAGGGCTAATCCTTCCACAGCTGGACCCGAAGGCAGTGTCCAATTCCGCAGGGTGTCCCAGGAAGGCAGTTTGGGAGGGAAATCCACAACTCTCCGCTGCCTACACCTGTCTTTGAAGAACCAGAGCCTCCCTCTGTGGCTCCTGGCAGGAGCTGCTTATCCAGTAGGGCCAGCTAGCTCATATTTAACCTGGTTGAGCTGGAGCATCCGCAGCCCACAGAGGCAGAGGGTGAGGACTGAGCATAGGTCTGTGAGCAAGTGGGGAGGAGATGAGACTTGTTACACAGAAGATTTGAGGTTCTGGGGCCACCTTGGGACTCTGAGACACAGGGAAGTGAATGGGAAGAGGTAGAGTGGCACGACTTCCTAAAGGTAGTTCGCGCATAAAGCTGTCTCTGACAGGCACTGCCTGGAAGGAACATGGACCTTTGGTGGTCACTCCTCCTCCTGTGGCTGCAGGGCCCGCTTCTGACCAAGCTAAAGTCCCACCACAGAGCCTGTGCCAGCTCCAGCTCCGGTGACATCAGCAGCTCTGGGACAAAGTGAGAACCAGTGCCAGGAGCCCCATCTTCAGGAGCTCCTGAGCTGGGGCTGCAGGCTCCACAGCAGGGGCAGCTCCTGGACTGTACCTGGGCCGGCTCCTGCCCACACCCACCCTTTCTCTCACTTTCCCTTTTTATTTTACTCTTACCACCATTTTCATGTTTGCTCCCAGGTCCACAATTCTTTTAAACCTGGGTCCTAAAAGAACTGTAATTAAGATTTTAGATCTCATTTGTTTTAACACCTCCATTCATCGACATTAAACACATTCTTAATTTGAGCAGTCTCCACCTCTGTCAAGTTCTGGAACGTTTCCCAGAGTTTTGTATCCATTCGTCCCCCTCCCCGTCCCCTCTGGGCTAGTGCCTGTACCATGTACCTTTCCGTCTCTGTATTTTACTACTGAGAGTTTTTGACAACAGTGCCTCTGATTCTGTTTGACTGAGGAAGGCTAGAAGAGAGCTCTAGCTGCTCTTTGTTAGAAGGGGCCATCCCAGATCCACCAAAGTTTATAGGGAAAATTATTGCATAACTTGGTGCCTATATTTATCCTTTTCCTTGTTTTATGCTTTTCCATGGTTTCAGTGTTAGCCAGCAGAAAAAAGTCTGAGTCTTGCTACAGGTAAAATAGAAACATGAACGGCGTCCAAAAAAGGTAGACCAACTACACCAGAACCGCGTGGCTTAGAACACAGAGCCAGGTGCGGGACCACATTGCAGGGACACGAACAGGTCGCATGAGTCTGCTCATGTTGTGAGAGGAAAGACACACTCTGGTAATTCCAAAGGGAATCTGCACACCCGGCCAAGTGTGTGACACAGTCAGTCTCCCGCCGCTGACGCGCGCACATCACTGAGGCGTCCGGGTCCCCTCCACCCCGGTGTGAAGGGCGCCGCCGCCCGGCCCTGGCCAGGGTGTGGGGGTGCGCACGTGGGCGCCCCTTCAGCCCGCAGGGCCAAGGCTGGGGAGTCAGCCCCGCAGAGAGCCGCCCCGCTCTCAGGATCGCTTTTCAGGACTGCTGTTCTCAGCACTGCTTGGAGTGGGAGCGAACCGCGGACCTCACCACCATCCACGCAGAAGGTGCGGTGGGTCAGTGTGGGTCCCGGGAGCCGGGGAAGGCGGTGAGGCGACGCACGGCGACGCCCGGGGCGAGAGGCCAAGGAATCTGATCGAGTAAATCTACACGGATGTGCGAGGGATGCCTGTGTAGAAAGCCTCAGTTCCTAAACTGAAATATCTCTGAGCCCCGTCTGTGTACCCACATAGATGTGCACGAATCTGTGTGTACAAACCAAAGAGAGAGCCAAAGAGGCAGAGGAAGACAGAGCCTGCGGGCCGAGCTCGACAGGGAGCAAAGAGCAGCCCCAGAGGGCGGGAGGTGGAAGACATGTTTATGTGTCCAGTTAGAGGTGTATGAAGATTTTCATCATGTGAATATTAAATCACCCATTTCATTCCCTTATTCAGTAAATTTGCCGCTTTTAATTCTTAAGTGCACTGATCATAAGAGAAGCAATATTAACTACAACAATATAAAGACTTCAATATGAGTGAAGGGTGGAAAAAAGACACGGCCTCCCCCGGGGTATTCCCCCATCTGTCCTCACCTTCCTGCTCCGGCCCGTGTCTCCCTGGCTGGGTGGGAGGGGGCCAGGCCACCAGGTCTTCTGTCCTCTCGTGCAGGACTTTGGACATGGCCTATGCGAACCTCCATTTTTGAGCAATTTCAGCCACTTGAGCTTTATAATGGACTCAGCAGCCTGTGTTCTTCTATATTCGGTGGTTTCTGATTACTCACCCCCAAAACAAAGCAAAAAGGGGCAGGTGTGTCTACAAATCTCACTGTTAAAGAGCAATCCCTAAAAGTGGAGTTTCCAGGTCAGAAGTATACAACTTGAATTTCATGGCCAGAGAATTCACGTGTGAGGTGAGGTTTCCACGTAGAGCGAAGCCTTGACGGAAGGCAGGGGCCCTCTGTGCAGACCTGAGACTGGGGGAGGGTGGGTCAGGCAGCCGTGGGGGTCACCTTGGTACCTGGGAGGGAAGCGGGGGTCAGGAAATGGCATAGCCTAGTTCCTGCTGCATAGCCCGCTTCTCGCACTGCGTGCTGGACAGAGGAGGAAGCCGGTGTGGCCACCCTGCTGGAGGTTCTCCCTGCAGGCCGGAGCCCCTCTGTCACTCAGGGAACCTGTCTGCTGAAAGCGCAGCCTATTCCAGAGCCCACCTTGACCGGATGCGCTCCATCCAGGTGAGGGTCTCAGCTGTCGCACACGGACCCGTCTCAGCTGTGAGCAGGACCGCACTTTATGGAGCAGGTCAGGGCTCATGGACACTGCAGCATGGTCAGAGCAGGAGGCCTGGGGGGAGAGGCCTGAACCCTAGCCTCCCTGCTCCCCTCCCACTGTGACCACCAACCCGACGCGGTGCCTGAAAGGATATGGAACTGAAAAAAAATCTACTCACAAAAGTGCATATTGTAAGCATATATTATAGAATTGTGTATATACATGAAATCTTCAGATGATGATAATTTGAAGAAGTAGAAAGTCCCTGGCTGCTTCCTGCAGGTGGATATTTCAGGATGACAGGAAATGGGAAGTAAAAAGAGAATTATTCCTCATCCTTTGTGTTGCTGAGTTAGAAGGAAACGAAGAGATGAACAGAGCAATAAGGAATACAGGAAATGAGTCAATAATTGAAATTGCTTTACAACAACAACAAAGCCCAGGGTAAGATGCATGCCCCACTGCATTGTATCAAGTGTGTAATAAACAAGAAATACCCATTATTTTTCAAGTCTACCAAAAAACTGAAGGGAAAGAACTGGTAAACTCATTCTACATGACAAAATTACCCTGAGAACAAAGCCAGAGAACGATGTGATAAAAACAAAACAAAATAAAAATATCCTACAGGCCACTATTCCTAGTGAGTATAGACATAGAAATGCTCAGTGGAATACTAGGAAGCTAAATTAACCAGCACATTAAAGGGTTTAAACACCATAATCTACCTCGGGATTAATCACAACTATGCAAGAATGGGTCTATGTGCACAACCCCTTTAATGTCACAAACCACGTTCACAGAATAAAGCACAAAAATAACGTCAATATATTTGAAAAAAGCATTTGAAAGAAAAAATCCAACATCTTTTCATGAAAAAGAAGTACTCACACACTGCGTATAAAAGGATTGGTCACTCACAACAAACCCGCACCTGACGTCTTGCTCAGTGGGTGAATAGCTGAAAGTTTCTATTTAAGGTCAGGAACAAGACAAGGGTGGCCACTGTGCAACTTCTATTCAACACAGTATCTGAAGGCCTGGTCACTGAATTGGGTTGAGAAAGTAATTGAAGGCTTCCAAATCAGAATAGAAGAAGTACGAGTTGTCTCTCTTTCCTCAGGAACATATTCTTATATATAGAAAATTTAAGACACCACTAAAAAACTGTCAGAATTACTTAACAAATTCAGTGAAGTTGCAGGATACAAAATTCACATGTAAAAATTCTATTTCCTTTTTTATTTTATGGAAAACAGTAAACAAAATTTCATAACAAAATAAGAGAAGAATAACAATAGTCAATACATTGTGTATTGTTATCATTAAAGTAGTTATTCAGAGTACAAGATTCCAAAAGATATATATTAGCACAAACCTTTCTTTTCAATGAAATAAGAGAAAGTAGTAGTATGACTATCTTGTATTTCTTTTCCCTTCCTTCCTTTCCCCTTTTCCCCACCCTAGCTCCTTTTTTGTTTTCAACAGTTTCATCCCATTTCACAATATGTATTGGACATTTTGGACCTTATTTTTTTTAATTTATTTTTTTTTTTTTTGTGGCACTGGGGATCAAACTCACAGCCTCACACCTACCAGACAGGCGCTTAAGCCACTGAGCCAAACTCCCAGCCCTAGTTTATTGAGGCAGGGTCGCACTATGTAGCTCCGGCTGGCCTTGCACTCGTGTTGTAGCCCAAGCGGGCCTCAAACTCACAGTGCTCCTCCTACCTCAGCCTCCCAAATGCTGGGATTAAAGGCGTGAGCCACCACGCCTGGCTTTTGGACCTTATTTACTCTTTCAGTTTCTCACACGATGGAGACAATATGGTGTTTACACGTGCAGCACTTAAGAGTATTATCTCAAGTTGCATCAATTTACCTATAAAAGCCTCAAGTTTATCCTTCTTTATGGCTGAGTAGTACTTCATTGTATTAAAAAAAACATCTGTTTCATCCATTCCTCAGTTGATAGGCATTTGGGTTGTTTCCAAGATTTAGCTATTACAAACTGTGCTGCTCTAAACATGGATGCACAAACATCACTGTGGTGTGATGTTTTTAATTCATCTCAGAAAATACCCAGAAGGGGAATAGCTGGGTTGAATGGGACTTCTAATCCTAGTTTTTGAGGACTCTCCATACTGAGTTCCACAATGGCTGTATCAGTCTCCACTCCGAGTAGCAGTGGAGAAGGGTTCCTTTTTCTCACAACCCCTCCAGCATTTTTCATTGGTTGATTTCTTTTCTTTCTTTTTTTAGGCACCGGGGATTGAACTCACAACCTTGCACCTGCCAGGGCAGGTGCTTAAGCCACTGAACCAAACTCCCAGCCCTGGTTTTTTGAGGCAGGGTCACAGTATGTTGTAGAGAGCAGCAAAGCTTCACAGCTGCTGCCCCACCTCTCTGGCCTGTGGGCATCCGGTGCGTCAGCCTACATTTCCCATGATCCTCCCCTGTCCCGCCAGGAAATGACGGCCTGTCCACGCCCCCATACGATGACAGCTTCCACTCCCGTTTCTATATAAACCTTGAACATTCCCATAATAAACGAAGACTTGATTGGATACTCGTCTTGTCTTCCTTTCTCTCTCCTCTTGCCCTGCCCCCATCCCCCATCCCATCTCTCCTCCAGGCGAAACCCACGGACTGATCCAACGGGCCGGATCAGTATGTAGCTCAGGCCGGCCTTGTGCTCGCTTGATTTCTTGACGATAGCCATTCTTTGTAGGGTGAGATGGAATCTCAGTGTTGTTTTAATTTGAATCTCTCAAATAACCAATGATGTTGAACATTTTTTCATGCATTTATTTGCTATTTGTATTTCTTTATCTGAAAAGTGTATATTCATCTCAAATGACCATTTCTGGATTGAATCTTTGAATTTGGTGGGAATTTCAATTCTATACCCCCAAATAAAAAGAACAGACTATACCCCCAAATACAAAGAACAGAACTCAATTTATAATGCCTTGGAAAGAATGAATATTTAGGTAAAACTTAATGAAGTTCACCTGTTCCTTGAAAATTATAGAACACTGATATGTGAATAAAAGGCACAAATAAGAAAGACATGCCATGGTTATGGCTGGAAGAATTAATATTGTTAGTGTGTCTGTGTACCCACAGAAACCAGCAGAATCAATGTCCTTCCTGTCAGCACATCAATGATATTTTCCCAGAAACAGAAAAAAATGACCAGAAAATTCTTATGAGCTACAGAAGACTACAGAGACCCATCTATAGAAAGAAGATCAAAGGCAGATGTATCATAATACCAATGCCAACATATGTAATAATGTTACCATATGCAGTCAAAACTGTCTTATACTGAAATAAGATCAGACATACAAATTAAATCAGATCACTGAGATACAAACCAAAGCATGTTGTCACTGAGGGGTTTTGTTATGATTGCATTTTGTTTTTTGAGAAGAAGTCTCCTAATGTCATTCTGGCCTGATCTGAACTCAGTGTGTCCCAGGCTGGTCTGGAACCCACAGTGAACCTGGTGCCTTAACCTCCTCAGTGTAGGAATTACAGGCATTTGTCACCATCCCTTGTTCAGTCAATGGATTTTTAGCAAAGCTATATAGAAATCAATTTTGGTGGTATTGCCTATAATCTCAGCATTCTGGGAGGGTTCAGGTAGGAGACTCATAAGTTCAAGGCTAGCCTCAACAATTTAGCCACATATTGAGAACCTACCTCAAAATAAAAAAAAAATGAATTTTAAAAATGGGGGTATTGTAGCTCAGTGCAAGGCCCTGTGTTCAATCCCCAAAGAAGCAAACAGACAAACCTGGGCGAGTGACGGCGAGAGGTGAGTGCTGTTTACCGTGGCCTGGAGGACGGTGTGCTCCAGCTGACTTGAACCTTCGTAACTACCTTGGGCCCTTTGACTTACAAAATGATCAAATTCCATGAGGAATGGGGAAATAGAGGATGAGCATCGAAGGTACAAAGTCTCAGGCTCATCAGGGAAGGAATTTTAGTGATCTGCTGATCTCCATGTTGATCACGGTTAATTAGCACTGAATCTTTCAAAATTGCTAAACAGTGAGATTTTAAATCATATTCACTGTGAAATAAATTATAGGTCAGTTAATTGACAGATATATTAACTAGAGTGAGTCCTTCAACAATATATCCAGAGATTGAAACAGCACATTGTGTCTGATAAATACACAAAATTATTGTTAATTACTAAATAAGGGTACTGTACACCTGCAATTCCATTCTTCTGGCCAGCTGAAGAAGGAGGATGATCATAAATTTAAACCCATTCTAGGAATCTCAGTAAATTATTTAGACATGCCTCAAAATTAAAAAAAAAGTCAAGAAATTTTAGAAGTGGGTAGGAATATACTGTAGGTAATTAAGAAATTCCTCAGGTCATCGTACATTAACTATTGTCATTCTCTAGTTATCCTATTATGAAAAACTCTGTAGTTTTTAATAAAGTAAAAGAGTGGTTTTGTATTATTTTTATTATATCTGTGTGGGTTCTATTAAAGTAAAAAATGATGTGTTTTATAAACAACAACAGCAAAAAGGAATCCCTGGTTCAATTCCTAGCATTAAAAAAATTAGGAAAAAGAAAAAGAATGATCAAAATCTCTTCATACTAAGATATCCAAATTCTGAGAAGATATATGTAATAGTGTATCTGCAGCCATCTCATTTAAAAGGTTAAAAATAAAAATTCGAAACAATGCAAATACCTACATGATGGTAAATTTTATGCAAAGTATTTTGATTAAAGCATACGTGCCAAAGAAACAGTAAAAGCTTTGGATTGGTGAAAAATTTCATATTTTCCTTTTTAAATTCTCTCCACGACAACAATATTAAATTTATATGAGATAAGTAGCTTGTTCTCAGCCTGCTTACACAAAATCAAACTAGAAAACACTGAAAATTCAAGGACAGTTTCACAACCCTCACCAAAAATATAGAACAAAAACTCCCTCAAATCCTTCTTTAAATGACTGCTTCAAAACTCACTTTAACAACTTGTAAGTTAGACACACACAAGCAATCTGATACAGCACTTTCACATCCAAGTATTTTCCTTGGGAAAAGAAAATCTATAACACACAAACACACGCATGCAAATGCTCATAGCACCTTCATTTTTAAGGTCAGCAATGGAAACAGGACGAATGGCCATGAGCACATGAACGTAGGAGCAATTCGTGCTTCCTCACACAATGGCGTGCGAAGCCGCTATCAAAAAGCAGTACGAGGGAAACGCAGCGTGGTTTTATTGCTTGAAGAGAACCTACCAAAAGCATTTATATTGAGTGTGACAGTGCCATCCTTTCTGGAAAAGGCCAACTCGTCATCAGGGACATGAAGCAGGTGGTCTGCTTGGGTGATAGCAGTAGTCACAAGAAAAGTCGTAAAGCGATGTATAAATGTGTTCTTCATCTCACTGGGACAATGATCTCCATGGCCTCACAAGGGTGGTACCTCACGGTCACCACCTGCTGTCCCCTCACACTGTGTCGCAGTACTGAGTCCTGCAGTAAGGGATTGAGTTCAGTGTCCGAGTGTGGAAACTTATTCATGGGCACCTGAAGGTTAAAACCTGCTATGAATCCTCCATTCCTGGCCATCCAGGGGTTATAATTTGGACATTTAAATCTTTAAAAGAAAATTATCATGGACACTTTTGGAACTTCTCCATAATTCCTATTGGAACTGAAATGAAATTAAACTCAACCCAGGAAAGAAAATCCTCCTAAAATCCGAGCAGTCTCTCAGTGCTGGCCCTGAGCACCGCATCTGGAGTGAGAAGGGACCCTTCGGATGGAAGAGCACACGTCCCGCTGTGCCTGCCGCATCCCCCCGTCTACACATTTCTCACATAAAAACTTCAGATTCATCAGCCTCTAACATCACACACAGATTTTCTACTTTTCCATTGACTGCTGTTTCTAAAGAGCACACAGATGTGTTCCACTATGGAGAGAAAGGGCCACAGGGTCTCCTTCCCAGAGCGGGAGCTCAGCCTGTGGACCCCAGCACACGACCTCACTTCCCTGGCGACAGGCCCAAACAGAACTTGGAACCCTAGGGTCACCAGGCAGTACAGTCCAGCGACGGCTGCCTCCCCGGTCACTTGGCTGGACACTGTCAGCAGTGAGCATGCTGTGCTGCTTCCCCAGGGCTCGAGGCCACAGCCGCAGGGCCCCGCGTGGGGAAAGCACTTGGGAACGGGTGCGAGGATGGATGGCTCCGTCCAGAGGCCGCAGGGCACTGGGCAGGACCCGCCCAACTGTCATGGGCAGTACGGGGCTGGTGTCCCCAGACCCAGCCACCACGGGACCTGAGATGAGAGGGAGCCCAGGGCAGGTCTCCCTGGGCCTGGCCACCAGACACTCAGAATCACCAAGTGCAGGACAGGAGTATTTAGGCCCGGCCACCTCTGTGAGTCCCCTGTACAACTCCCACCCTTCATCCTCACTGTGTGTGTGAGTGGGGGGGGGCGGTCAGGGTGCTGAGCGAAGTCCCTCCTGGGCAAGGGCAGGTGCCGGGAGGCTGTGGCTGGGGTCCTGTCACATCCCCACCCACGGCAGGGCTGGCAGGAGGAGAAGGGCAGTGCCCAGGGATTACCCACAGCCCCGAGCCATCTCCTGTCCTCCTGGGGAGCAGCCTGTGACAGAGCTGTCTGTGCGTCAGCAGCACAAGGTTACCTGGGGCAAAAGCAGCACACACTGTGCTCAGGCAGAGCCTCACGCTTGGAGCCAGCTGCTGGGCACTGTCCCCACAGAGCTGCGCCCGGGACAGCGGCCTGGAGCGGGGCACGGGGGCCTGCGTGCTGTGCGCCTGTGACACACACGGGGGCCCCACAACAGCGACAGGTGCCAGCTGGGGTGCAGGGTGTGAGTGTGAGCAGAGGGGGCTCTGTCCTGAGGCCACAGGAGGACAGAGAGGACCTCGGGGACAGGTCACACCTTCACCACCTCCCTGCAGGGCTTGGTGAGCCGCGGGCCCAGGGTGCTGCTCCCGAAGGAATCGGGGCCCCATGTCCCCCACACCCCCCTCCGCCCTGCTCGGCCTCCACCTGGGGAGGGGCAGGGTCACTGTGCACGTGGTGGAGGGAACATCAGAAGAGGGACACGGGCACTACATTATGTCACTTCCTGCCGTGATTTAATTCTGCCATTCACCTCATTTTACCTCCTGCCCTGCTGTCCCTGTGGCACAGCCTTGCCGTCCTTCTGTCCGTCCCTGCTCCCACACATGGTCACATCCACAGGACTGTGCTCACCACGTCACAGGCCCTTGCTGCTCCGTCCACTTCCCTGGCACTTACTCTGTCCCAGAACTTATCCAGGCCCTGCAGGTCGGATGTCACGGACCTCCTCGTCTAAGTGACATTCTATAGGAGAGACAGACAGCGCAGTCATTCAGCCTGACATGCTGGCTCTGAGTCCTCTTGAGAACTTTCCATCAGAGACTTGGGAACATTCCGTGTCCCCTCCCAAATGGACTTGGCCCCCAGGCCAGGCCTCTGTTTTCCGTCTTCTCCCGGAGGCGGTAGTCTCAGGAGGTACCGGTTGGTGCTCTTCATGGATGGAGTTTCATACGCCCTCTTCTCAGCTCACGAGCTGGCCTGAAAATGCTCGCACTTCTAGGTGCCCCTTCTGAAATTTCACTTTTCGTTAGAGAACCCCTTTTCTGCTGGGGCCCTCCAGTGCCCTTGTGCTACAAGGCACTCTGCACATTCGGAGTCTGGTCTTTGCTTCAGCCTCAAACCCTCCAGTTAAGTCACAGGCCGGACACCAACTCTATGTGTCCCTACTACCACATCACAGAGTGGAAATCAGGCAGCCGAGAGCCCGGCAGAGGTCCGCACAGTGAGGACGGAGCAGGCAGGCCCACCGCACACCCTGACGGAGCCCCCGGAGCAGGCCCTCACGGACAGCTGTCCCGTCCATGACCGCCCCTTCCCAGAGACCCCAAGGAGTGACATTTCCACACCACAGGCTCTGGTGCTGGGAAGGTGAGTTCTCCCCTGAGCTGACCAGTAGGACTTGGCCACCTATGGCTCCAAGTCTTCGCAGTGTCCACCAAGTACTTCTCTCTGCCTCTGCTGGCCACTTTGAACAGTGAGGTGCTTACAGAATGACGTTAACAGGCTCTCCGTAGGTGGGAATGGGGTCTCTGTGGCAAGTGTGGGCCCCGGGCTTGGCCCTGGGGAAGCCCTGCTGCAGCAGCCACGCTGATTTTCACAGATGACCTTCCATACTCACGGGGAAGCTTTGCCTCACCTCACTGAGCCTCACCCTTGGGGGAGGTTGCTCTGTTCCTTGTAAAAGAGATTGGAGAAGCACCGTACGGGCTTCAGGGTGTGCCCAGAACAGGAATCCTTCGGGGGTGGCAGAGGGCCCAGGCCCACTCACACGTCACAGAAGAGTAGGTGAGTGCATCACTCCATGAATACATATGAACAGACACTGTGGAGGCAGTTTTCTGAGGCATGGAGCGTGATCTTACAAGAATAGATGGAAGCACCGCCCTTTTGGGTTCCAATGTTATTTGGGGCCCCAGAGTCACCCTGGCAGCACAACAGTTAAGGCTCACATTATGGTACAGGTGACCCCTTCCCGGCCTCCCTAGAAGTGCGCACACACTAGTGCAGGAGGAGCCCAGCACACGCACAGAGAGCTGGGCACACAGCCCTACAGCCCGAGGAGAGGCGGGGCAGGACGGACGCCTGCCGTGCCCTCATCTTCATATATTCATGGGGCAGCAGCCCTGGGCCCCTGAGTGCACCGCACAGCGGACACCAGTCTCTGTCCCAGTGGGGCTGACAGTGGGCGGGCAGAGGGCAGGGGTCAGCCGCCCTGGAGAAGGCAGAGGTGGTCACACCTCTACACAAGGGCTCCCTCCCACCGAGCCTCTGTCAGGCGCTCAGGGCCGCCTGGGCCAGGACTGCCCCGTGGGGGTGTGGAGGGGGCGGGGCTGGACCACGCACAGACCGGACGGGAGGCCACGTGTCCATCCCCGCAGGTGCCCTGGGCAGGGAGTGTGGGAGGCAGGGCCGGGCCTCTCACTCTGCTGCTGCCTGCCTTACCCAGGTCCCTGTCTGATGTCCTGGACCCCTCGCTGGAGCTGCACCCCCAGGAGGACCCCCCAGCTGAGCTCCTGGCCCCGAGAGGGCACGCTGAGCCCACTGAGGCAGAGCCCGAGGCTGAGGAGGACTGGGGTACGGGGCTGTGGGCATGTGGGAGGGGCTGGGCCTTTGGACCCTGAGACCCTCAGCAGTCGGTGGGGGCTGCAGTCTGGAGGACTTCCCGGGGGCGGCTTTGTGCACAGAGCCGCCTCTGACAGGCGGTGGGAAGGCTCTGCCCCAGGAAGGAACATGGACAGCTGCTGATCTTTTGTCCTCTTGCAGCCGCAGGGCCAGCTCCAGCCCCAGCTGAAGTCCCACCTGCGGAGCCCGCACCAGCTCCACCTGCAGCTCTGTCCCCAGCTGTGGCACTGCAGCAGGAGCCAGCGCCAGGAAGGCCCAGTGCCCCAGCTGCAGGGCAGGGGCTCCTGGTGGCTCCACAGCAGGGCCCAGCTCCTGAGCGCCCCCTGGGGCCGGCTCCCACCCCACCCCTGCCCTTCCCCCACGTTACTGTCGCCCATGTCTTGGCATATGCTTTTGCTCTTCTTTTCTGGATCTATGTAAATAGTAGGATTCTTTTTAAATAAAAGTTAAGGTTTTAGTTTAGTTCTAAACAATCAGCACGGTGGCCTGAAGCACGTTCTCAGTGTCCTGCACCGGGCACCACTGTCCAGGGCCAGAGCACTCTGCTCAGTGCTGTGCCCTGGGGCCGGTTCCTCCCTCCCCCTGCTGCTGGCCCCTGGCCACTGCTCACCTTGTGTCCCCATAATTGACCTATTCTCATTTTTCACCTCAGGATAATCAGATTTCTCTTTGGCCATAGAATCTTGGAAGGGACTGATGAATCTTGCTTTTTTCTAACAAAGAAAAATTCTAGGCGGATCCGATTGATTTCTCTTTCACATATGTACTGAGATACCCAGCTATTGTCCCCCCGGAACATGGTCCCTTCATTCTCTCTCCCTTTGCACATTCAGAGGCCACGAGGCCACGTTTGGATCACCAACCTTTGCTGTAGACAGAATCCAAATTTTCTTACCCATCCTGGAGCTAAAAGGAACTTCCGTGCCTCTAAGTCTCATTTTGAAAGCTGGCTTCCTAACAGCAGGGTTTCTGGGTCATCTCAGGAGTGGAGGTGGAGACCCGCTCAGGTCCATGAGGGTTCAGGGACCACAGGGCAGGACATAGTGCCCAGGGTGCAGAGTTGCACGGTGACCACTGGGAAATGCAGCTGTGCGTGCTCTCGGGGCAACCGGGGGACATTCCATCCCTGCCGACACTGTCACATATCAGAGGACAGAGGTGTAGGACAGCACAGCCCCACACTGGAAAACGGACAAAGTTTCTTCAGATCTTGATTAAATTTCGTTTTTAGAACATGAAATGTCAGAATAACCTGTATAGCAGGACCTGAAGTTTCCAGTCTTGTTCCGTGGACACTGGAGAATCCTCAGGACTGAGCTATAGTTTGTTTTAGTTCTCGGTTTTGAATCCAGGACCTTCTTACTGGGCTACATCACCAGCCCCTTTAAGTTTTTTTCTTTTTTTTTTAATCTTGACAGCAAGTCTCACTGTGTGGCTCAGTGATCCAGCTCAGCCTCAAACACGTGATCCTCTTGCCCCAGCCTCCCAAAGTACTGGGATTACAGAGGCTCAACACCTCACCCAGCTTCACTAAGCAGTTTTGGAAAACAAACTCCAAAATCCACTGCTATGTTTTGAGTGTCCCCTTTAGGACTTGGGTCAATTTGGCATCTCTAGTGAGGGGTGTTGTCTCCTCCAGGGGGGTGGTTCCTCCTGAGGGCTCAGTGACTCACTGCCTTTGTGCCAGCTGAGTGACCTTGATTCCAGAGCACCTGGCCTGGGTGGTGACCACAGGCTCTGCACCGACCTCTTCCCCACGCTGACCCTGACTGTGCAGAGTCCCCACGTGCTTTCCCACCTTTTAGCAAGGTGAGCTTGGCAGTGAGGCAGACAAGCCCATCCCAGTGAGACCTGGTCCCCTCTCACCCCAAAACTCCTGCATGCAGACAGCCCCACCATGCCTGTGAAAGCTGCAGGAACCATCTCATCAGTCTCCTTGCATGGCCTGCAGCTCAGGACCCACACCGGGCTGTCTCAGCCTCCCTCTGTGACCGCACACACTCCCCTGGTCCTCACTACATGTTGCTGGGCGTTCACACCGGGCACCGCAGCCCACTGCACTTGCCACAAAGGAAGGGTCAGCCAGACCCAGCCGGGCCTAAAGATGGCAATGCCTGGGGACAAGGATTGAGTGCTCAAGAAAGGAACTTCAAGAACAATCTATGGTTGAGAGATAATTCACACCCTAGCAGCCACCTGGGTCTTGGACACTAGGCAGTGGGTCTCTGGCACCAGTGGGCAGGCCAGGTGACAAAACAGGGGCAGCCTGGCAACTACTTGGCCTTTAGCCCAAGCAATGCATGACAGCCTCAAAGGAGACCACCTCACTGAGCTGGGGCAGAGGCACACCCCATGGATGCACTCAACACAGGTGACCCCTGGACGCCTCTCCTGTCGAGCTGCTATCTTACTTCTGAGGGACCAAGGGACAAGCCACCAGCAGGTCTGATCATCGCCTCCAGACCTTATGAAAAAGCCAGATAGTACCTGGCACAAAGGAGTAGCCAGTTTGGGGACCAGGACAGAGATATAGGGCCCTACTGGGCAAACTTGGGTCTCTAGACCCAGCTGGGCTGGTGTACGCTTACTTCTCTTTCTGCCGATGTTTGGCCCAGATCTGAGGGCCCACCTACACACTCTGGCATACGCATCCTGGGCTTTTGGTCAGGTCCAATTTTGCTGTCCCCATTAAGCTAGCTTCACATGCCCAGGGTCCCACCAGACAGGAGGACCTGCACTCATTATCCCAGTATCCATGTAAGCCTGCAACTCACAGGAATCCAGAGCTTGGGCCAGCTCCTGGGATGCTCTACAGTTAGGGCTCTTCAGCTGGACCTCAAGACCCAGTTCTGAGAACCAAGTCCTCTGGAGAAACCTGGTGCTGAAAGCTGCCTGAGACACCATAAGCCAAGAATAGGAGTCTTAGTAGTCTCAACCCTGGACCAAGGGCACTAGCATGTTGATTTTAGGTTGATCAAGGTAACAACAGATCAGGCATCCCTCTGAGAACTGGTCTATCCCTGGGTCAATGAGAACAGGGGGAGCACAGAGCAGCCCCAAGGCCAGCCATGTCCAGCACATGCCAAGCTGTGTGTGATAGGACTGAGGCAGGATGGATGACAGGGAGAGGGGGGAGAAGGAGAGATGGATGTGTAGAGAAGGGATGAGAGAAGGAAAGAAGAGGAGTGGAAAAATGTACTGCACTGGGCAAAGGTCCGACTCCTGATTTTGCCACCTGATGACAAATTCCCTAGATCCCTGGCCTTGGGATCCCAGCACATGCAGGGTCTCCTCTGCTTGTGACCCCACCCCAGGGTCTGGGAATTTGGGAGGACAAGGAAGGGTCTAAGAAGGGCAAGTCAGGCAGGGGAAGAACAAACAAAAGATAGTGTTGCAGAAAAACCAATAGCAAACCAAATGAAAGACTCTTTGCACTGAGGAATCTAGAAGGCAACTGTTCATTGATCATAATGCCAGAGGGCTAGTGGGACCAAGTCCAAATCACCAGCATCGAGGCAATTTTGGGTTCAGTTTAAATACAATTTGCAAGTAAGAAGTACAAGACATGATTGATTACATACCTTGTCAGTCAGGTCATTTTAAATAGATTTACTTACAAGGAATTGTTTATCATAACATAAGAACATTCTGGGAATGAGGGGAGGGGTTCAAGTGGAGAAGGCAGAGTTAAAAACTATCATTGATTGGATTACTTTGCCCCAACCAAAGTCCTCAAAGCTAGTTAAAAGCAATATTTTTTTTAATTCAAAGAAACATAAGCTGGGAATAGTCAAGTTGGCCCAGTGCTTTATTAGAAGAAATGCAGCTGGACCCAGATAGTCAAGGCTGACTGAGTTGAGCAGGATGTTAACACGACAGGCAGCAGGAGCATAGGTTGAGACCACTGTTTGATTTTAACTTGCTATAACATACCTATAAGTTTGTTATTCTATAACTCCGTGCCTTTACTAATCATATAATTGTGCCATACACTATAGCTGTGCCCCAGTGATATTATGGAAGAATATCCTGTGCAGTGGGCAGTGGGATGCACTCTGTGGTTCCCCACATGCTCTTCTGGGCTGCCAGTCACACTCAGCACTCCCTGCTCACCCTGTTCCAGTGCCAGCAGCAGGGATCTTCCTTGATCATCACAGGAAGGCCACACCGACACCCACACAGGCCCTGGCACCTGGACACATCAGAGGAGCCTGTGCCCCTGTGGGTTACACAGCTTCACTCCTGGCCTTGTGCTCCCCATCCCCTCACGGTGTCAGCTACAGCAGTGTGCCACACATGGAGAACAACCTGCAGAGTCCTGGGAGCCAGCTTTGCATGGGTTGTGATGGGCCTGGGTCCTTCCTCACAGCCTCTCACTGGTCACCATGGCACAAGGTAAAAGTCACATCCCACAGGATCAGGGAATCAGAAAGGCCAATATACCCAGCTCAGCAGCTTCACCGTGTGAAAGCAGGGCTGAGAGATGCTGCTGCCCTGGGCCTCCAACCTGGGAGTGACAGCCATCAGGCAGTGGTCAGGTCATGCTGCTGGCAAAGAACTCATCAACTCTTTGGGGTTCTGTGTGCAATTCTAGGTCAGAACAGCTGAGCCCCTCCCTGTACTGGGCTGCATAGGAGTGGACAAAGTAGACAAATGTCCATCACGAGGGCTTTGGAAGTGACCCAGGACACAAGCATGAAATTCAGCCCCTTTTCCAAAGCCGTTCTCACCAGAGATTTGGGTTTTAGGATGGGATCAGTGCCTGGATTGAATATAAAGGGGCAGAATGAAGGCAGGATGACTGCAGCTGCCTTCTGCCTGCCATGCCATAAACTGTTTCTCCTCTACAATGCCCCTCTGCCATGCCACCCTGCCTTTGAGCTAGCTGACTATGGTCTGAGTCCTCTACAAGCTATAAACTGAAATAAACTTCTCCTCATTTAACTTTGGGGGTCAGGTGTTTTGTCCCAGCCAGAAGAAAAGTAACTATGACACTTGTTGCCAGGTAGTTGGTTAGAATAGCTTAAGAGGACAAAGGTGCCTTAAAGGGTCAAGGACAACTGTCACACCCCCTCACCTTACTAGCTCCTACTAGGAAACATTCTGTGGTGCAGTTAGCTGCTAGGCAAGAAGTGCTGGGATTAAGCATTTGTGTTTCCTGGGAGGGGGAAGAAAATGCTGCTGACTGCTGATCCGTTTCTATTGCTTACTGATTTCAGATGAGGTTCTCCTAAGAAGACCTCAGGAAGTTGTTTTAAATGAGCCCAAACTGCAGAGCCTCTCTTGTAGTTGACCTAGTCTAAACTTTGCTTATTATAATCATATTGTAAACCACCTATTGCGCACACCCATAATTCCAGCATTCTAGGAGGCTGAGTCAGGAGCACCAAAAGTTCAAAATCAGCCTGGTAAACTTATTGACTTAGTGAAACCTTTTCCAAAAACAAACAATAAAAGTTGGTGGAGTTCAGAAGCTAGCACAGTGAAAAGACCCTGGTTTTATAATAATGCTGAGTTTACACTCTACCGTGATGTGTTCTCTCCATGATTTTATTTATTTTATTTTATTTTATTTTAAAGATAGTAAAATCCAACAAAAGAAAACAGAATTAAACCAATCAAAACAAAGCAGCAAAATTGGTACAGAATTTCAAAGCAGAATATTAGGAAAACAACAATATATACCATAGTATATCTTGTTATCTTCATAATAGTTGTCCATTCCATCAGGTAAAGCAAAATCAAACCAAAAACAAAACAGAATAAAACCAATCAAAACAGAATGTTGAATAAAGCAAAAACGATTAATCAGAACAAAGCAAAAACAATGAGGATATTGTATTTCAAAGACAAGATAGAAGGAAATCCCCCATATTTGCTACATTGCATACTGTTATCCTCCCAAGAGATGCTCAGACCACTGGTGTCAAGCCTGTAAAATCGACCAAACAATACAAGCATTTAGTTTCTTTATATACCTTAGCTGCTATCAACTCAGCCTGTCCTCTGAACCAGTGGGTTGCTTATAGCGTGTGTGGTGGTGGGAGGTTAATTCTCAGCCTGTGTGTTGGTAGGCTCACAGAAGATGCTGGCTTTTCTCTTCCTGGAACCCATGAAGCTTGCATGGTTTACCAGAAAGGTTGGTTGGTTGGCTTCTTGTTGGATCCTCCCAGTCCCAGCATGACCAGTTCTCGGGAGGCACTGACTTTTCTCCTCACCCATGATTTTTAACATGTGGTGTATAAAAGAGCAGGATGTGTTCTGTGACCTCACCTGATAAGAACATGCCTGCCTCTACAGGTAAGGGATAGTCTTCCCACCATGAATGCGATGAGTCTCTCCCCTGAAATCCAGCTGCCCCCTACCTTGGGGAGACACATTTTACCAGTTATTGTAGGAGTTCACCTTACCTGCTGTTGGTCACAAAACTTTCATTACTCTTCTATCCACTGGTGGTATATATTGCCTTTGAACTCACCAAGAGTCAAACCCAACTCTGTTCCTTTAAAAGCTTCCATAACAAAAGCAAAAAATAAAAAAATAAAAAAATAAAAAAAACAAAGACTTTGGAGATCAAGTGGGCTACTAAGAGTTTAGCAGGATTGTCAGGACTAATCCTGAAAACAAGACCATCCTGCTCCCTAGGCAGCTGAGGAAAATGAGGCACCATGAGGGCATCAGAATCCTTGGCAGGCAGAAAACAGCCTGGCTTTCTGAAGGGCCAGCAAAATGACAGCTCACAGTCATTTCCTTGTCAGTCATGAGGTTCCTTGGCCACCAATCCATGAAATCAGTGCTCCCTGGAAAATCACACAGCAGGAGATGCACCTGCTCCCTGATCTGTGCCCTGAGCTGGCTGAATATGAAAGGCAGGTCTCCCGGGACACCTGCTGTGCCACTCGGCCTGTGCATGGGGAGCAGAGCAGGAAGCCAGAGAGCCCAGATCGCCCAACCTGGGGAGATGCTCCACCTCCTGCTCAGGCCTTGGCTACCAGCTTGGATTTGAAGCCCTTTGACCTCAGGACCCCTCACGCCTGCCTGAGACACGGGGTGCATGCTCCAGGCAACAGACTTCTTAATTCGGAGGTCATGAGTGTTGTGTGCAGAAGTGGTGGCACTGCAGGGGGTGAGTAGCATAGCTGGACACAAAGCCAACACTCCAAAACCAATAGCATTCCTGTACACAAACAACAAGCTCACTGAGAGAGAAATTAGGGAAATCACACCCTTCACAGTAGCACCCCCAAAAATGAAATACTTAAGAATAAATCTAACAAAGGAAATAAAAGATCTATACAGTGAAAATTACAGCACTTTAAAAAAAGAGATTGAAGAGAATGTCAGAAAGTGGAAAGATATCCCTTGCTCATGGATAGGAAGAAACAACATTTTGAAAATGACCACACTCCCAAAACTGTTATACAGATTTAATGCAATTCCAATCAAAATATCTTTAGCATGCCTCATAGATCTAGAGAAAATATTCCTAAAATTCATTTGGAAACAGAAGAGACCTAGACTAGCAAAGACAATCCTGGGCAACAAAAGCTAGGCAGGAGGCATCACAATCCCAGACTTGAAATTATACTAACAAGTTACTGTGATAAAATTGGCATGGTACTGGCAAAAAGCAGACCTGAGGACAAAGGAAACAGATTAGAAGGAGTAGCCACAGGGCCAGGAGTTTGGCTTGGTGGCTTAAGTGCATGTCTGGCAGGTGCGAGGTTGTGAGTTCAATCCCTGGTGCCACAAAAAAAAAAAAAAAAAAAAAAAAAAAAAAAAAAAAAAAAAAAAAAAAAAAAAAAAGGAGTAGCCACAATTACAAACACACTCAGTCATCTTATTTTTGGCAAAGGGAAAACATGCTCACTGGAAGAAAGGTAGCTTCTTTAATAAATGGTACTGGAATAACTGGCTTTCCACATGCCGAAGACTAAAACTAGTCCCACGTCTATAGTCCCACATCTATCACCATGCGCTAAAGTCAAAATG